>JAJPUD010004679.1:0-44593 GCA_023553655.1 Myrmecobius fasciatus
GGGGGGCGGGGGGAGGGAAAGGAAAAGCTTGGGGAAAAAAAGTTTTCTAGCAAAGGTCAGTGTTGAAAGGTCACTCATATGTTTTGCAAATAAAAAGCTTTATTAAAAAAAATTTAAAAAAAGAAACAATTCAAATACCGAGGAGCCATAATTAGAATCACCCAGGATCTGTCAGCTTCCACCTTAAAGGATCAAAGGGCCTGGAATCAAATATTCTGAAAGGCAAAGGAACTTGTATTGGAGCCAAGAATAAACTATCCAGCTAGAATGAGCATTATCTTTCAGGAAAGAAGATGGACATTCAATGATGTAGGTGAATTTCACCTATTTCTAATGAAAAGACCAGATCTGAACAAAAAATTTGACCTCTAAACACAGAACTCAAGAGAAGCATAAAAAGGTAAAAAGAAAAGAACTCTTGAGAACTATATTTCTATTGTGGGTATACTTAGGGAATGTGGGTATAATTTTATTTTACTTTGATAATATGAAAAAGAAGCTGGAGGTGGAAAGGGGATCACACTTGAAAAAGAGGTAAAAAAGAGTAAAATAAGTAAAAAAAAAGGAAGTAAAAATGAGGTAACATTCTCATCAAGAGGCAAAGAAAACCTAATATATTTGAGGGAAAGAAGGAAGGGGGATGAGCATTGTGTGAATCTTACTCTCATCAAATTGGGCTCTAACAGAGCATATCAGACACATTTGGTTTCACAGAGAAACTTGTCCCACTTTATAGGGAAGTGGGAGGGAAAAGGGGGAAAGAAAGAGAAAGACTAATAGAAAGGAAAATAGAAGAATTAGGGAAAAGGTGTAAAAAACTGTTTGAGGGAGGTGGTCATCAAAAGCAAAATACTGGGGAGGGGGAAGGGAAAAAGGGGAAAGGAAAGAGAAAAACATAACTTTGGGTAAATAAGATGGCAGGAGATGCAGAATTAGTTATTTTAACTGTGAATGTGAATGGGATGAACACTCCCATAAAACGGAAGCGGATAGCAGACTGGATTAAAAGCCAGAATCCTACAATATGTTGTTTACAAGAAATACATCTAAAGCATAGAAATATATACAGAGTGAAAGTAAAGGGCTGGAGCAGAATCTATTATGTTTCAGGTGTACAACAACAACAACAACAAAAGCAGGGGTAGCAATCCTGATCTCAAATCAAGTAAAAGCAAAGATAGATGTAATTAAAAGAGATTAGGAAGGAAACTATATTTTACTAAAGAGTACCATAGATAATGAAGCAATATCAATACTAAATATATATGTACCAAGTGGTCTCTGCAGTGGTCCCAAGTTATCAAATGTTGCATCAGTCATAGGATAGTGGCATGACTAGGGCAGAAATTCAGAATGATAGTAACAAGGTCTGAGCCTGCATTCCGAGACTGAGATGCATTTTGCATTTTTCTAGTCTTGATATAATTGGCCACAATGCTTTGACCATTTTAAATACACATTAAACCATTGATGAATGAATGAATAAAAATAGTCAAAATGGAATTCTCAATAATCTTGTTAGGTTGATCATTCATATCCCTCACAAGTCTGCCTATTAACTCAGTCCTGGAAATCATAGGTGCAGTAGAGCAATTACCTCCCACAGGTAATTAAGAATTGTAGAAGGTAAAAATGTGTCACATTTGAGTTGAATGAAAAGTCAGAGACAATTTCTGAATTATTTATAATCAATTTATTAATTAAATTAACAAACATTCATTAAATTGATGGTCCATGGTCTCTTTTAGTAACCAAAGTCAAAAGCATAGACATCAATGAAAGTTTAAATCTCTTTGGGAAACGGGGTGTCTTTGAGAGGTGAAAATCATCCCTGATTTTTTAACAACTAATGGAGGGGTAGAGTTTTTCAAATGTGATGGGCTAAAAGCCTACAGCCTCTGCTCCTTCTGAGAATTTCACTTGCCTTCAGCAACCTGGACAAAGAAATGGATTCTATCCAGATCATGTTGGTTGTTTTTCTCTTTCCTAAGTTGAGATACCCTAAACTCCAATGGGAGGGATCCAAGGGCATAAGCCTAGTGCTTAAGGACTGGAATTCACCTAGATTCGATTATATTTACACTCCAAACAGAAATCAGGTCTTATTCTAGGGTGGAGAGGATTTGAGGCAATCTTAATTATTAGTAGAATTATAAATCGAAATTTATGGGGGCTGGTCCATAAATAAAGAAAAAATGGATCTCATAACAAAAATTATTTTTTGTTAATAAAAATTCAATATAAAAAAAGAGTCACTTTTCTCATACCACAATTGTCCTGCTCAAATTAGGGTCACCTCTTCACTAACCCAACATCAAAGTATAATAATTTATCTGTAATAAGCATTCTTCAGGTCCTGATATTGTGCCAAGCATTATGTTGGCCCTAAAGACAAGACTGACAACTCACTAATCAATCAATGGTATCTTCTCTGTGGGCTTTCCCTCCATAGATTGTGATCACAACGCTCATATACTTATCCTGAGTGACTCACGTCTCTGACTTCTCATCAATTTGTTCACCGGGAAATATCACTCATCCCAAAGCTTTTTCCCAATTTCTCCCAATATCACAAAAGAACCAATAGAGCAAACTCTTGCCTTATCAGTTATCATTATTGCTATCATGTGATTGTGCCACCTCATGTTGTACCTGGTGATCTTTTCAGTGATTTTTCTTTATAAGGCCTTTATAATAACACAATCACATCAGAAGACACCTATTAAAAAGATTTTTTTTAATCATCTGCCCTTTTCATCAAGAAGTTGGAATTTACCTTACAATATAATAACAGCTCAATGCTGTTACCCTGGCTGAAATAAATAGCACAAATTTTATTCAGATCTTTAGATTACCTACAGACAAATTAGAAAATAGTATATCATTGTATGTCCAGTGTCTTACACAGTACTTTGTACATGCCATATGATTAATAAATGCTGACTGCTCTAGAGAGCTTGATTCCAAGTATGGCTCTATGCATAAAATATTATCTCTGTCTTATTTTTATGGCCTTTTGGGCTAATTGTTTTTAGATTTTTAGTGAAATATAATATTACATAATAATATAAAAGCCATTCTGAGCTGATCATTTGTTTTAAAAACAGTCAGCTAAATGAGTTTGCTACACATTTTAGTTTAACACACTGATAATATTATGTAATAATGTATGTTTTATGTGTAATATGAGGAAGAACAGTTGGAACATATGGAAATGCCTTTGTATGAGTAATGGATACAGTTAAAAGGGGGGAAAATACCAAGAAAAAATTGAGGTTTAGGGTTCCACAACATTGCTTTGCATAAAGATTTAGACAATGCAGCAAATTGTGTCCTATTCCAAAAGTCATCAATAAATCATAGTCAGGCACTCTTCCAGCCCAGGTGGGCAGGAAGGGACAGGAAAAATGTATTTATAGTCAAAATAAATAGAAAGGTCTATGGCTACTAGAATTGGACTGCACCAGTGGGCACACCACTGAGAACATTCATCAGAGCAAATGATAAAGGACCAAGGTTGTACAAACAAGGTAGAACAAAGAGAGGCCCCAGTCCCACATGAAATAGTAAGCTCTGGCAATTAAGATGGAATATATACCAACTGACAGATCTGGTGCTTACTACACTGTTTTCTACCACAGGGTTTTCTTTCCAGAGACATTATTTGACAGATATTTGCCCTTCTAAAGCGCTCCTCCTTCTACAGCCTTTCTGAAATTTCTCCCAATATCACAAAAGTACCAATGGAACAAACATTTCATCAGTTATCACTATAACTACCATATGATTGTGCTGTCACATGTTTTACTTGTGCATTTAAAGAATGGTGATCTTTTTATTGGTTTTTCTTTATTATAATATATATCTGGAAACATCTTTTAAAAAGATTTTCTTAAATCATCTCATCCTTTGTATCAAGAAGTTGGAATTTTCCTTGTGATGTAATGTTGTAATCTTGACTGAATTAACCAGTGAGCACAAATTTCCTTCAGACCTCAAAACTGGCTATGGATAAATGGGTACACCATTGTATGCCCAATGTCTTTCAGAATGTTTTGCACAAAAATGTGATTAATAAATGCAGGTTGCATAACTGCTCTCAAGATCATTAGTCATATGATGGACCTAAGCAAAAATATTGCCTAGGTCTTATTTTTATGGTATTTGGAATTTTTTCCTATGTTTTAATGACATAAAACATTATTTTAAAATATAAAAGTCATTCTGAATTGATCATCTGTATAAAAAACAGACAGGGAAATTAGTTTGCCCACACATTTTAGTTTAACACACTCTAGACCAAGGCAACATGACAGTGTATGAAATACAAGATTCATGTGCAACATTAGGAAGAACATATGAAACATGTGGAACATAAGAACATGTGGAAAAAGCATTCGAATGAGTAGATACAACCAAACAGAAAAAAAATAGCCAGAATAATTGCAGCCTAGAGTGCTACAAAATTCCTTTGTATAATTATTTGGAAAATGCAACAAATCTTGTCCTAATAAGTAAATTATGAGTAAATCATAGACAGAAACTTTTCCAGTCTAGGTGGGCAGAAAGAGATATCAAAAGTGGATTTGTAGGACAGTTAAACAGAATGATACATGCCCACTATAAGTGGGACTGCACCAGTGGACGTTCCACTGGAAACATTCAGAAGAGCAACTGATAAAGGACTGAGACTGTATACCAGAGGCAGGAAAGGTCTCGGTCATACAGGAAGCAGTTAGCTTTGGCAGATAAGAAAGAATATACACCAACTGCTATATCTGCTCTTTTCTACCCTGTTTTCTATCACAAGGTTTCCATTCAGAGTTGACACACCTTTGCCTAAGTATAGTCTCTTAGAAAAAGCAGTAATCTTAAGCCCAAAATTAAGTACTGTGTGGGGAGCAAGTTCTGAAGCAAGAATTAACTATATAGCCCTGGCCTCGGGATTTGGGAAGGTTCTGATTTTTGGAATCCAGGCCAGTATGAAAAGTACAATTTAAAAAACAGAGTATGAAAGTGAGTCCAAGGACTCACTTACATTATCTATAGAGCTTTCCAGCTACTGTACACAGTTTGAATCCAACAACAGTCTACTGGAACTCCCATTAGGACAAGCCTATAAATTTGCTGTTCAGATCCAAAGGCAATTTAAGAATTTGCAGTGCTCTGGACAGGACAGTAATGATCAGCAATAAATATCACTTACATGAATTAGTCCTTCCTAAAACAGAAGCAAAAATTTTCTGTACAGGTAAAACATAAGGTGACACAATCACTCTAAGTTTAGTTGCTGTGGTCTCACCCATGAATGGCTCACCTGAGACTCAGAAATGGAATAAAAAGTCTTAAGTTGTAGCTGAAGGGGATCTTGGTCTTCCAGCAGAACCCCTCATTTTTTCTTTTATTTCTTTATTACTGGCCTAGTCACTGTAAGTCCCTGTCTACTAACAGATAAAATAGGCCAAAATCCTTCCCACCCATGTAGAAGACCTCATTTCTGTTTAGAATGCAAACACAATCTGGGGGATTCCAGCCACAAAGCATGAGACTTATGCCCTTGGAATCCCCCTTCCTCAATGGAATTTAAGGCAATAACAACCCATCATGGAGGGAAATTACCCAAAATGGTTTGGGCAAGGATGGATTCAGTTGTCCAAATTGTTAAAGGGAGCCAACACCATGATCAAACCAAGTCCTCAGCAGGAGGAATCTAGGATTTTAGCCCCACCTCCACATTTGAAAATGTCCACTCCCTCATTCATTGTTAACCAATCAGATTTGATTTTCACCTATCAGGGTATCCCCTTTTACAAAGGGATTTAAGCATTCAGTGACTTCTATGATTTCCTCTTTAGTTATTGACAAAGACCATTGATTATTTAGTCTAATTAAGTAACTGGTTATTGATTACTCAGAAAAACTATCTCACTGACTTTTCATTCATCTCAGGTATAACACTTTCACCATCTAGAGTCTTTCTCAATTGCCTCTGGGAGGTTAATTATCCCACTGAACCCATGGTTTCCAACAGTGAGGAATACGAATTTTAAATCTAAAAACAACATTGAGAATTTTATTTTATTATTATTAATTCATTCACCAACAATTTGGTGTATATTTCCAGTTGCTTCCATTAACTGTGGTTAATGATATCAAAAATGAGAAAAATGTAAAGTTAATCTCAGCCTAGGAATTTATGGGCCTGGACCTTGTCACCAAGATTCACACTTTCTACCCTTGTCATGTCACACTGTGCTCTGTCTGATGCAACATTAGGTCATTTTGAATCACTGCAGGGATTTGGGCTGATGCAAATGGAAGCAGTCCTCTGGAAGGCCCATGAAACCAAACTTAAGGAAGATCTGAGAGCCTCATGGCCATCTCAGAACTCATGAAAGTTGTAAAAGCTCCAGGGTCAGAAGGCATCTTTTTTCCATTTGAGTTTGTGAAGTTTTTTTAGATTTAAGAAAACAGGTGCAGAGTTGCTGGGCTGGAAGGTCACCAGAGACTTTTACTCTCACACTCTGGTCAACATATTTGTTTGACTTGCACCCCAGAGACATGACAATAGACCACCTTTCCTTGTCTGTCCACAGGGAACAAGGAGAATAATATCCAGGGGGCACAAATGTTCCATAAACATGCCTTGCTCTTTTGAGCATTTGCCTTTCTCCTAAATTGAGGCCAGTTTCATGTCTCATGTTCTGCTTTCCCAAGTGAGAGGCAGTGTTCAAAGCCTGAGCATCTATTAGGAAAAACGAATTCTTAGGAAGGAGAAGATGCCTATAGATTTATGGACAATGACCCTCAGTCACCTACTCCTTGGCTCGTTAGAGATTTAGGATATTAGACATGGGATTGGAGAAACTGAGGCTGTCACCCTCTAGATTATTTGTGATCCTGCTATTGCAGTTTTCTCTTTCTGGGTACCAGATGGTGAAGAGTCCTTGTCATATACAAAGAGTTTACAGTCCCACATGTGGAAAAGATGGGGACATCATCTTAGGAGGCATCTTCTCCTTGTTTCTGAAAACAGAAGAAAAAATTGGCAAGACAGACTTTGAATCTCCTTCTATCTGGAGCCCTGCACAACCAGAGTAAGTGGTTAATTTTCTTTTTGTTTGATGAGATAATTATCCATATTTCTGACTGTTTGGTTTGTTGATAGAATTGCATTTTATTTAGCTTCACAACTTTGGTTGAAGCAAACACCCAGGCTTGAAAATGTTTAGAAATGTGATACTCAGGAAGGTGATACATTGAATTCTTGTTAACATGCAGTGCCACAAGCAGAGAAATAGAGATTATCCAGACACACCCCATATGACTATCTAAGACACCAGAAAAAAAAAAGAACAAATTCAGAATACTCTAGTCAGTCCAGAGGATCTTCCAATGCCAAGCTTTAAGCTTCATCTGTCTGAGAGTTACCAAAAGGGACAAAATGTCCACTTTGCTTACAAACATTGATGCTTTTAACAATATTTGATCTAGGTGACTCTATATTGGAGCTCTATCAATATAAGTATAAAATTAAAATACATCTAAAAAAGCAAAATTATAAAGTTTATAAAGACCACATGAATATCATATCATTGACATGGTTCATTAATTACACAAAGTTTCAGCCTTTTATGTATGTGTGTGTGTATAATATATATATATATATACACACACACACATATATATATATATGAACTACAGGGTAAATTCACTCAAAAATAATCAGAACACTAAGAAAAGGTCACGAGCTAGGAATAAACAAGTTAAAAATAACTGCGTCATCAACAATTATCTTATTTATTATCATTGCAATGCTGCCTCTATATGAGATGATCATTTGGACAAATACTTTCTCCTCTGAGTAACAAGATTACTCCTTTTGAAGATTTAGAGACTAAAATTAAATACAGAACTTTCAGTTCTTATTTTGATCCCCAATCATTTTGCTTTACTTTCTTTCCTTTCCTTTCCAACTTTTTTTTTAATCCTCTGAAGATAACTGAAATTTTAGCAATTGGATTGGTTTTTGGAATTGGCCATAAGAGGTCATTACAATGAGGTGAGCCATAAAGACACTGAGAACTCTTCTAGGATATCTTCTAATTGACGTGTTTGAAAACAACAATATTTCTAAAAGACCTTCTGAGGTATCTTATGTATGAAGCAGATAATGTTTTGTGACAAATTGGTGGAGGGGAATCTCTAACAACTTCCTTTACCTTCATTGCATTTTTCCCTATTTTGCAAAAAACTCCATATGCATGTGTGTGTATGTACTATATATATATATATATATATATATATATATATATATATACACATGTCTATGTACCTATACATAAAAATAGATGTGGGTATGCTATATATATAAATGCATATGTAGATACATATACATACATATGTAGAGACAGAGAGGGAGTATATACATACAAAATGAATTTTAAAACCCCAAAGAATGGACCAGCAACTGGTCTTTTCCATTATGGAACTTCTGTGGATTAATTAACTTCTCAAACATTGTCAAATGATTTCTATTTGAGCCTTGTCAAGCCCTCATTCAAGATTAGGCCAAATATCTACTCCTTTAAATACTACCCAGGGGCTATTACATAGATGTAGTAAAGTCACAGAGCAATGAAGAATGGATTTACTCCAAATTTACATTGTCTCACTTGAGCTTTCATATTGCAAGGCAATCCATGTCCTACTTCTTAAATAATTGCATATTTTTTCCCACAGCAGCTATTCCAAATCTTCACTTGCATTTGCAAACTTCCAATACTACCTCATTCTCCACATTCTCAGCTGAGGACATTACCTTAAACATACTGACAAAACGGAAACCATTATTGTCATCTGTCTTTTCCTTTTTCTCTATATTCATTGTACTATTCAAATACTTTCATACTTTCTTTATTTTACTATCTGATAAAAATATGTCTCTAATCACTTTTACATTCATAATTTCCACAAACCTACAAATTCTCACATTTGTCCCTATTTCTCTCCCTCATTCAATGACCTCCAAATTGGTCATTTCTTCTATGGAGAATTGAAATGGCTCCCTAATGACTGAACTACTTCACATCTCCTCTGACTTGTTCTAGTCTCCCCACAATTGCCAAAAGGGTTTCATGAAGCATAGTACTTAGCATGACACTTCCCTATTTACTAAATTTGCATCACTTTCTGGTACTTCTGTCATCAAGTGGAAACTTCACAAGCTTTTCATCTAACATTTAACATACTTGATCTTTTCTTTATGTTTCTGTGTCCTTGAAAAGAATGACACACGTGTAAAGCATGTGTAGCCCGAGGCTCTCATTTTACAAATGTGGATATTGAGGATCATCCTTATGAAATGATTTGTAAAGGTCATTCTGTTAGCAAATGTTACTAGCACAAAGTTTAAGAAAGGAGTTCTTTACTACAAGTCCAACACTGATACCTTGATGTTTCTGTGCATATGTGCCTGGTGTTTTTGCTTTGGGTTTTTGTTTTTGTTTTTCTTACATTTTTCCTTAGGTCAATGAGAAAACATTACCAACATATTCTCTCTTTCCAATTTGCTGTAGATGAGATAAACAAGAACCCCCATTTGCTGCCCAACATAACCTTGGGATACCATTTACTCAATAGCTTCCATAACAGCAAACTAGTTGTGGAGAATTCTTTGATATGGCTGTCAGGGAGTGGTCCAACTATCCCTAATTATAGCTGTGACAGAAAGTCCAATTCAGTGGCTATCATTGGAGGTATGTCAGCAATGCTATCCATGACCATGGCCACCATTCTCAAATTATATAAAGTTCCACAGGTAAGGGAGTCCAATACTGTCACTCATTTTCATCCAACATCTTTATATTTAAAACAGCAAATACTTATAATTTCTTCTGGTTAAGTGTCAGTGAGTCAATGAAAATTTTCTGAATTGCTTGGTATTCTTCTGACAAATGAAGATACAAAAAAGGGGGGGAGGGACTTCCTTCCATTAGGGAAATCACTCTGTCCTCTACAAGAAGTGCTGCTCTATTGGTTTCACTCTGATAGTTTAAACCAAGTCTGCCCAACTAATGGTTACCACATTCCTAGTTCATATTTTTATACTTGTAGAGAACTGAGAAGTCTTTGGATATCATTTCAGAAAGTTTCCAAGAAAGGGGCTCTATCCCTGTTCATTTTGAAAATGATTAGAGTATTTATGAGGCAGCAGCCAAGACAAGACTTAGCAAAAACTTTATATCTCTAAATGCTTACTTCAGTAAAATACAGGAAAAGGAAATCAATGAATTAGAAATTAAACAATAAGGGAGAGATAAATAATTTTAAGGAAGAAAATTACACTAATATAAAAAAACAATTGTTTTTTGTGAAAAGCCTTATGAAAAGATGAACAATTAGTTCATCTGATTGCAAAATAAGAAAAAAAAATTACCTATATCAAATATAAAAAAGAGGAACTTAACACAAAAGAAGATAAAATTAAAGCAATTATTAGAAGTTCTTTGCACAATTCTATTTTCATAAATCTGAAAAATCTAGGTAAAATGGATGAAGTTTCCTAGAAATAAAAGTCCCCACATTAACAGAAGAGAAAATATAATATTTAAATAACTATTATCTTAGAATAAAAAATGGACGTTATAAATGCGTTCTCAAGGAGAAATATCCTGAAAAATAGGTGGATTTAACAATGAATTCTACCAGATATTTAAAGAACAATTACTACTGTTATATTAAATATTTGAGAAAATAAGTAAAATAGGAGTTCCACCAGATTTCTCTTATAAACTCACATTACCTAAAACAAGAAGAGCAAAAATAGACAGAAAAGTATTGACCAATTTTTCTAATGAATTTTGAGGTGAAAAGCTTAAGTAACTACTAGCAAGGACATCACAACAGTATAGCAATAACATCACCCACTAAAAACAGTGGTATTAGGAATGCTTGTCTGGTTCAAAATTAGGTAAACTAGAAGCAAAACTAAACTTGTTGATAAGAAAAAAATAAGATATTCTCACAACGAAGAAAAATAATTTGACAACATACAGAACACATTGCAATTACAAACACTAGAAAACAAAGGAATAAACCATGTTTTCCTTAGTGATACCAAGTATCTATATAAAACCATTTGACAAAGTATCTGCTATGGAGATAAGGTAGATTTCCTGCCAAGATATGGAGTGAAGCAAGGATGTTCACAATATAAACTCTTATTCAATAAAGTTGGCTATAGCAATAAGACAAGACAATGCAATGAAAAAGAATTAAGATATGAAAAACTAAAACATCACTCTTTGCAGATTATATGGTGGTGTAAATAGGACATCTTAGAGAAGCAACTAAAAGAATAGATGAAATAATTAAAAACTTCAGCAATGTTTTAGTATATAAAACAAACCCATGTAAATAGTAATTCTATATGTTACCAATAAAGACCAATAATAAGAAAAAGAAAGAGAAATTCCATTTAAAATAACTGTGGGTAGGGGAGGATTCTGGGAAGATGGCACAGTAGATGGGCAAATTTCAAGGTATCAGGATTTGCAGAAAAACTTGGAAAGACTTAAATTTGACAAAGGGAAAGAAGCAGAATCAGAAGAACATTATACACAGTAACAGTAACAACATACAATGATCAATTATAAATGACAGCTATTCTCAAAAATATGTTTTTTGTTTTTGTTTTCGTTTTATTAAAACTTTTAATTTTCAAAACATATGCATTGATAATTTTTCAACATCAACCCTTACAAAATCTGATGTTCCAAATTTTCCCCTCCTTCCCTTACCTCCTCCCCTAGATTGCAAGAAATCCAATATATGTTATATATGTTAAATATATATGCTATGTATGTAAAAATATATGTTAAATCCAACATATGTAAACATATTTATACAATGATCTTTCTGCTTAAGAAAAATCAGATCAAAAAAGAAAGAAAATGAATAAGAAAATAAAATGCAAGCAAACAACAACAAAAAGAGTGAAAATGTTATATTGTGATGCATACTCAGTGCTCACAGTCCTCTTTCTGGGTGTAAATGGCTCTCTTCATCACAAGATCATTGGAACTCGTCCCAATTATCTCATTGTTGGAAAGAGTCATGTCCATTAGAATTGATCATTGTATAATATTGATGTTGCTATATATAATGACCTCCTGGTTCTGCTCATTTTACTTAGCATCAGTTTATGTAACTCTCTCTAGGCCTCTCTGAAGTCATCTTACTGATTATTTCTTATAGAATAACAATATTCTATAAATTTAATATACCATAACTTATTCAGCCATTCTCCAACTGATGGGCATCCACTCAGTTTCTAGTTTCTTGTCACCACAAACAGGGCTTCCACAAACATTTTTGCACATGTGGGCCCCTTTTCTTCCTTTAAGATCTCTTTGGTATATAAGCCCAGTAGAAACACTGCTGGGTCAAAGGATATGGACAGTTTGATTACTTTTTGAACATGGTTCCAAATTGCTCTCCAGAATGGCTGGATATGTTCACAATTTCATCAACAATGTATCAGTATCCCAATTTTCTCACATCCCCTCCAACATTTGTCATTATCTTTTCCTGTCATCTTAGCCAATCTTAGAGGTGTGTAGTGGTATCTCAAGAATTATCTTAATTTGCATCTCTCTAATCAATAGCGATTTAGAACACCTTTTCATGACTAGAAATAATTTTAATTTCTTCATCTGAAAATTGTCAATTCATATCCTTTGACCATTTATCAACTGAAGAATGACTTGAATTTGAGTCAATTCTGTATATATTTTAGAAATTATGCCTTTATCATAACCCTTAAATGTAAAACTGTTTTCCCAATTTGCTTCCCTTCTAATCTTGTCAGTATTAGTTTTGTTTGTACAAAACTTTTCAGCTTAATATAATCTATCTATTTGGTGTTCAATAATGAGTTCCAGTTCTTCTTTGGTCACAAATTTTTGCCTTCTCCACATATCTGAGAGATAAACTATCCTATGTTCTTCTAATTTGCTTATAATATCATTCTTTTTGTCTAAATCATGAACCCATTTTGACCTTATCTTGATATATAGTTTTAGGTGTGGGTCAATGCCTAGTTTCTGCCATACTAGTTTCCAATTTTCCCAGCAGTTTTTGTCAATTAGTGAGTTCTTGTCCCAAAAGCTGGGGTCTTTGGGTTTATCAAACACTACATTGCTATAGTTATTGACTATTTTGTTCTGTGAACCTAACCTATTCCACTGATCAACTATTCTATTTCTTAGCCACTTACCAAATGGTTTTGATGACCATTGCTTTACAATATAGTTTTAGGTCTGGCACAGCTAGGCCACCTTCACTGGCATTTTTTCATTAATTCATTAATTAATTTGAAATTCTTGACCTTTTGTTCTTCCAGATGAACTTTGTTACTATTTTTTTTCTAGATCTGTAAAATAATTTCTTGGGAGTTTAATTGGTATGGCACTAAATAAATATATTAATTTAGGTAGTATTGTCATTTTTATTATATTCACTCAGCCTACCCATTAGCACTTGTTTTTTTGGTTTTTTCCAACTGATTAGATCTGACTTTACTTGTGTGGAAATTATTTTGTAGTTGTGTTCATATAGTCCCTGAATTTCCCTTGGCAGATAGATCCCCAAATAAGAAATACGATGATTTAAGACAATTCCAAGGAAATGATGAAAAATAGCATCAATCTGAAGAGAATGAAATAATGAAGTCTGAATGCAGATTGAAGCATACTTTTTTTCTATTCAATATACTCGAGTTTTGTTTTGTTTGTGTATATTTTTGTTTTATGCTTGCATATACTTTTGAAACATGGTTAATATGAAAATGTTTTGTAAGACTGCCTACTATAATCTATATCAAATTGCTTGTTATCTCAAGAAGTGTACCAGGGAATGAGAGAATTAGAAACCAAAAAAAATGTATTAAAAATTTAAAAATTTTACTTATACAGAATTTTAAAAATAAAATTAAATATAAATCTCTCACCATTCAAAAACAAAAAACAGACAACAAAAAGAGAAGGTGACAATCCAATGGAAACAAAACTTTAGCATCATACTCAAAATTCTTTGAGGATAGAAGTTTCCTAAGAATCCAGAAAGAAAAGCACCCAGTTAACCCTTTAATCTCATAAGCTCTTACTAACTGGGTGGAGGTAATGAATAATGCATTTCTAAGCAGGAGATTTTAATACCAGCAGGTCTCCATCTCCCATTTCTGATTGGGTTTGGGCAAGAGAACTTTTCCTATTAGACCAAGCTCTAGGCCATATTTCTTAGAATACAGACAATGCTATTTTCTCTGAAATCATTAGAGAAGTGGAATTAGTGTCATAGAAAGGCTAGGTAAATGAATTCTTGGTGTTTCAGTTGAAGAACAGCTGAGTTGAGTTAGAGAAGACATGAAATTATGCTCAAATGCTTAACAAGTTCATGCAAGGAAGAATAAGCATGTTCTACCTGAATCAATAAATTTTAAAAATAGGATCAGGGCATCAATGTTCCAAAACACTGATTCAGTTACATTTTTAAGATAAAAGATTCTAATTAGCAGAACTGTATAAAAGAGAAAAGGTCTTTTTAGAGGGAACTGTTTTCCCTCATTGGAAAGTTTCAAGGAGAGATTTAGTAATGGCTTGATGGAGACATTGGAGAAAGGATTCTTGGTCAGGTACAGTTTCAGAATTTCCTTCTAATTGTTCCATTCCCTAATGGTATAATTTTGTGACATGAAACTCTAAATTAAAATTAGCAAGTATTTCTACCTTCTCTGGGAAAGTCGCTGATAGTTTCTTAATATACAAATATGAAGAGAAACAATTCCTACTATGAAGTAACTTAACTCATCATCTCTTCTTTATTTTTCATTAAGATCAGCTATGGCCTATTTGATCTTCTGCTGAACGATTAGGACCATTATACATTTGTCTATCAGATGGGCAGCAGGGAATCCACTCTTCACCTGGTACTCATCCAACTGATGCTACATTTTGACTGGACTTGGGTGGGACTGCTTCTTTCAGATAATTCGAGAGGGGAAAATTTTCTCAGTCATCTGAAAGAAGAGATGATCAAGAATGGTCTGTGTGTGGCTTTTCAGGAAAGAGTACCCCACAATTTTAGAAGTAAGGAAGATTTAGAATTGGGTTCTAGGATTCTGGCATCATCATCAAATGTAATTTTCATCTATGGAGATACAGACTCCCTTCAGGAAATTACGCTAGATTGGCTTATTTTGTGGTTCATGGGAAGATGTTGATTACCACTTCTTCATGGGATTTTTCTCCATTTTCTGATTCTAAACTTTTTAAGCAATTACATGGGACAATACTATTTTCTCATAGTCAGAGAGAGAATCCTGCTTTCACAAATTTCACAAAAAGTCTGAATCCCAGTGTCAACCCCAAGGACATTTTCCTAAAGGCATTCTGGGAGTCAGTCTATGAATGCAGATTTTCAGAAAAAAGTCTTGTTGAAATGGTATATTCTTTCTGCGATGGAAGAGGTTCCTTGTACAGTTTGATTCCTCTATATTTGGACAGGGTCATAACAGAACTGAGTAATAATGTTTACAATGCAGTATAGGTAGTGGCCCATGCACTCCATCAAATGTTCCAGTCTGAGGCAAAAGACACATCACACCTTGGAAGAAACCCAGATCTTTCTTGGAAGGTAACATTTCTCTTCCATTCTTGGACTTAGCACAGAGTATTCACAACATTCAACTGTAAACGATTTGTTCTATAGATGATACAACAATAATCTGAGATGCAACTTATTCCCTGATATTTTTCCAGATTTTTTTCTTTTGTGATTAAATTGAATTATAGGTAAAAACAATGAAATTGCCTCAGATAAGCATTTATTTCTACTCTGGAAGAGCCACCAAGTTGTTGCTGTTCTTCCCATTACATATCTCTCTAGCTATGAATCAATGTAGCAAGAAAGTTTCATAAAATCTGTTCCAATTAGAACCTTTACAATGGCCTGGGTCATAACATTGCAAATACCAAGGTTCTTTGTGGGTTTTCTAATTGATAATTTTTTTTTACCTTCTATCAACAGTTATAAGTGAGTGGAATAGCTGATATGTGTACATGGGTACACTTGTTTCAATAATGCATTCCTTTTTTGAATTTAGAAAAACCCAATATTCATAATTATATTCAAGATATGATTTTCTTCTGAGGCAAAAAGGGTCACACAGCTAGGAAGTGTTAAATGTCTGAGGCCAGATTTGAACTCAGGTCCTCCTGACTTCAGGGCTGGTGCTCTGTTCACTGCATCACCTAGCTGCCCCCAAGATATGATTCTTAATGCTTGAAGGAACTGAATGCTGAGGTGGACATGTTGGGAATCTGAGAACATGGGGTGTGCTTATAGTCTAGTAATGTTTATAATAAAAGAGCGGGTATCTGAGTACCAAATAATCAGCATTATAGATTTGGAGAGAGCACATTTCAGTCATCTCAATTAGAAAATTTCTGTGTTGTGAAGTTCTGTAAAATATGTCATCCTGTGTGGCTGAGATACAATGTAGATTTCTCTCTTGAGTGAATTTTTAAGTTTGACTTTGACATCAATGATTACTAACCCTACTTTTTTTTCTAAGTTCTTCTTCTGACCCTTGTTATAATGTTTGTGTATATCTCATTTCCAGTAACTACTAACTTTTCTACTTCATTTCTACTCCTTAAGTTACTTTGCTATTAAGCTCCTCCCACCCATGGATCTTTATTTTCTCCCTCCACATTTCTCCTCCCTCTTTATCCCACTCCCTTAATATAACCACCCTTCTATACCCCACCTTATCCTATCCACTCTTTATCCCTTTTCTCTTAAATCTATACACCTTATCTCATTGCCTCTACATGCTTTTCTATAACCTCCTTTATCCTATTACCTCCCCTCATTTCTTTATAGATTTTGGAGGGTCCTATACCTAATAATATCCTCTCACTATTTCTTTAAAGCTAGCCTGGAGGTATTTGCACTTCAAACCCAAGTGCTAGCATCTTTCCTTCAGTCTTCTCAGATTCTCTCAAGAGGAACCCTGTTCTTTTCCAAAACATTTCTTTTTCACTAATCTACCTAGGTACTGAGGCACAAATTTGCTCTGTTTGTGTTTTGTTTTGTTTGTTTGAAATCTGGAGAGCTTAGAATTTTCTGACCTACCCCATCATCTTCCCAGAATTCTCCCCCCATTACATATTTCTTAGGCACCCACAACATTCTAGGAAAGATGCTAAGTTTGGTGACAAAAAGGAATTCCCTATTTTTGAGGTTCTCACAACCTGATGTGGAAGAAACAGTGAGCTTCTGCTTGTAAAAGCTACTGAATTCCTAGAGACAACACTTTTTAGAAAGAACATGGAATGTAAGACATCAGAGATATTTGCAAGAAATTCTTGATTTGGTGAAAGGAAGATGAAATGGTTTCTGAAATAAATCCTATATCTATACTACATAAAGTGTTTACTTTATTATTCTTCCATTGTCCTTAGTTTTTGTTATGGAAACTCCAAGTTTGGAAGTTTGGAAGCTCCAAATTCAGAATCTATTTTATGTTTATAGTCATGCATGGAGCATGGGCATGAATCCTTCTTTTCCCAAGGAATAACAACCACTTGTCATTCCCCTGAGCTCCACCACTTCCTGAAGTATATTGATCCTGTCAACAATGTCAGTGATGAATCATATGAGAATGGAGGCAGTCAGGCTACTGAGACCTATGATATCCTGAATTTCAAATACTTTCCTGATGAGGCTGGGATACTGGTGAAAGTGGGTGAAGTCACTCCTCTTGTTCAGAGATTCACCATCAGTGAAGAAGACGTAAATTGGCCAGAAGATTTCTCTGGGGTAAGTGGCCAGTGAAAAATATGAGCTTTCTCATTTCACCTGTGTAGAATCTCAGATACTTGCTTATTCATTGGTACCAGGATCTTCCCCAGAGATCCCCGACATTACATGACAACCTACTAGTATTGACTTACTCTTCTTTTTTTCTCTGAGTAAGATAGAACTTTGATTTCCTTTTTTCAATCCTACTTTCCAATTCTTTTTTTTAATCTTTCATTTTTCTTTCTTTCTTTTTTAATTTAAACTTTTTATTTGCAAAACATATGTATGGGTAACTTCAACATTAACCCTTACAAAGCTTTCTGTTACAAATTTTTCCCCCCTACTCCCCACCCCTCCCCTAGATGGCAGGATATCCCCTATTTGTTAATTATGTTAAAATACTTGACAAATCGAATACATGTATACATATTTCCACACATCATTTTTGTGCAAGAAAAATCATATCTACAAGAAAGAAAAATCAGAGAAAGGAAACACAATGCAAGCAAACATCAAGAGAGAGCATGAAAATGTTATGTTGTCGTCCACATTTCACATCCCTCTCTCTGGGTGTATATGGCTTTCTTCACTGAACAATTGGAACTGGTTTGAAACATTTCATTGTTGAAGAGAGCCATGACCATTGGAATTGATCATCATATAGTATTGTTGCTGCCGTGTATAATGATCTCCTGGTTCTGCTCATTTCGCTCAGCATCAATTCATGCAAGTCTCTCCAGGCCTCTCTGTAATCATCCTGCTGGTCGTTTCTTATAGAACAATAATATTCCATAACATTCATATACCATAATTTGTTCAGCCATTCTCCAATTGATGGGCATCCATTCAGTTTCCAGTTTCTAGCCACTACAAAAAGGGCTGCCACAAACATTCTCGCACATCTGGGGCCCTTTCCTTCCTTTATGATTTCTTTGGGATATAAGCCCAATAGAAACACTGCTGGGTCAAAGGGTATGCACAGTTTGATAACTTTTTGAGCATAGCTCCAAATTGCTCTCCAGAATGGCTGGATCCATTCACAGGTCCACCAACAATGCATCAGTGTCCCAGCCTTCCCACATCCCCTCAACATTTGTCATTATCTTTTCCTGTCATTTTATCCAATCTGACAGGTGTGTAGTGGTACCTCAGAGTTGTCTTAATTTGCATTTTTCTGATAAATCCTACTTTCCAATTCTTTCCAGTTAAGTTACATAATGGGCCAAATTGTTCATAGTAAAAGAATCTTGAATTATCCCAGATCAAGTGAACAAGTTTCAAAAATAACAATAGAGTTGGGGAAAAGAATTTTTTTCCCCACAAAAGATCCTATTGCTTCAAAGACTAACCAGTATATGTAATCCTACAGTTATACAAATAATATGTGCTGATTTTGTGTACTCAAAATGTTCAGATATTTATGTGTTCTTTATAATTACACTGCTGTGTTTCATCTACTTTGCAGTGGATTCTTTCTACGAAGGACTGAGATCTGCAAAATTAACATAATTAATTTTTGTGTATTTGAGGGCGAAAACCCTCAAATCTCATCAAGTTTACAAATAAAGTAGAGAAAGCATTGTAGATAAAGTGTATTTGAAGTAAGGAAATACTTTTAAAATAGAAAAATAATAATAATAATAACTTTTCTAAATATCCTGACTTTTGGGAAAGAGGAGCATCCAGAGAAAAGGAAGGCTGAGAAGGCAAGCCTAGTAATGTGATAAAGAGGTCCCTTTATTCAGATTTAAGAGACTTATGAAGAAGGTAGTCTCCATGTAGTAAGTGATGAATTAATATTTGTTGATATTAACTAAACTGAATTGAACCAGTGGCTCTATAATATGACATGTCCCTTACATTTTCTGAGCCTCTTAAAAATCTTCTCCAGTAATAAAAAAAAACAATTCCAAGTAAAGAAAAACTGAAATCCAGAGAATAAAAACAATAAAAATATTTTTTAAAAAAGGAAATACTCAAATAGATTTAACTTTATATTCTTAGAAAAATTGTATTCTAAGACAACCACCATAAAATGCAGAGTCCTAATTTAATGTTGTTCTTATATCTTGTACTGATTTCAAAGATGTATCTATGCAGTTTAGTTTATCTATGTGGTTTGATAAATCCCACCTTACCTTTTACAATGGTCCCCAGAAGAGGCTCCAAATGTCAGCCCAAGAATAAGATCAGTCAATCAAATCCACTGAACCTTACTTAGACTCATTGAAGCTGGACTCTTTAATTTGTAAACTATACTGAATACTCTCTAAAATTATAATTGACTCAAACATTCAGGATACTGTATCAAAACATTAAAAAAAGACTGTGGAGAATTAAAGAAATTTTCCCCCCATATGGTCAATGAATATTTTCAACATTACCTCCTCAAAAATAGAGTACAAATTAGAGACATATTAGTACTCTGGGGGAAAATTTACCACAAGATATAACAATTAAAAAATAATTCAAGTGGCTTGATTGTGTCTCCTTGAGGATCTGTGCAGTTTCACTGGGGAAAAGAAGATTTGAAGTTGAAGATGTAAATACAGAAAGAATACTCCAATGAGAATTAGATCATTCTTATGATCTGCAAGATTGTGATTTGTAGAATTGCAAACACTTTGTTCTAAATGTCTCCCAAAAGAGAAATTTGAAATCGCCATCTCCTCAGGGCATATATCATTCAGCATTCTTATAGTGACATTTTCTTCCTCTCTGTGATGGAAACACAGACTCCAACTTCCTTATGCAGTCTAAAGTGTGGCCCTGGATTTAAAAAGACAGTTCATGAAAACCAGCCCATCTGCTGCTTTGATTGCACCCCATGTACTCAAGGGAAGATTTCCAATCAAACAGGTGAGTCTGTCCTCCCAAACAATCTATCTTTTGGTGTTGGGGAGAGTGGGCAGGAATGGTAGATGGGAGCAATTTATACTTGCCAAAATAATATTCTCTGAGTTAAACTAATACTGCACTTATTCAGTCTTTTTCATTCATTGTGCTTTTGGTTCATTCTGGTAATTCTCTGAAGGATCTTCAGTTTCAAGATACCAAAAATACATCTAAAGAGAAACCACCAGTATTTTGCTACTATTGCAATCCTTAATGTTTCCCTGTTCTTGTCACTTATTTTTCAACTTTCCCATTTCCATGGGAAAGACTAATCAAAATCAAAACTTAATCTTAATCTTCTTCACTCTTAAGGCAAAATTTAATAACAGAAAATTTAAAGTCTAGACTTTACCTAACTATAGATGGATTTGGCATTGATTTAGGGGTGCAGCCTCTGGAAATAGTCTTGAAAGATTAAGCAGAGGACTCTGAAGAGATTTTTTGAAAGGCTCTTTTCCTTGGGGTCGGAGTCCTGACTCAACCAAGCTTGGCTTACAAAATATTCCCCATTGCCCACTCCACTGGATTTGAGGTCCATTGTCAAAGCTTAGGAGCCCTGAACCTGATTTGTTATGTAATTGGTATGCATTATTTACTAAATCACTATGTCCTAAAGCTTTGAAGTTGATTTTCTCAGTCAGTTCATCCGTTCACTGAACACAATATCTTGTTTTCTTTTGTAAGCTGCCCCCCATTCCTATATGACAATCAGTCCTTACTTCTGTTTCTTTTAACCCCTGTGTTTCAATTTTTATTATGTTATTGTGATCAAGCTAGAAGATTAGACTATTTTTCAGTTATTTAAGTTGTTATTTCTTTATTTAAGGAGTTCTTCATAAGTAAATTAATGTAAATTGAATAATTGCAGAGATGTCCTGATATTTTATGTACTTTGCAGTTATTTTGAACGGAGTTTACTTTTGTCTTACACTCTCTTTACATATCAATGAAGAGTGTTAAAGGGATTCATGTGTAGCCTCATTGAGGGTCCTGTTAATTTTCCAATTATTATCATTGTTGATTTCCTAGGATTCCCTAAGTAAGCCATCATCAATCATGGGGAGAGTTTTACATCTTCTTTTCCTACCACATTTCTGATTTCTGAGTCTTCCAATTAATATGTAGATTTATCATCTTCACTTTTATTCTTATACTCATTGAGAAAGATGCTTTGATATGCCTTTGCAAACCATGTTTGCCATTTTAAAATAAATTATTATGATATAAAAAGTTCTTTACATTTTTCTTTATGTAGCATTTTCAGAAAAAAATATTTGCTTTATTTTATTCAAGTATTTTTTAAGATATGATGAGATAATTTTTTGGTTTTGGATATTTTAAATTTAATGGCATTTTTCTCACTGTAGAATTGTTCTTGACTCTAATATAAATCCAATTTTCACAGGAGGAATTGTAACTTGAAGGAACCACTGTAGTCTATTTAACTGTTTAAAATTTGGGGAAGATATTAACAATATTAAAAGATATCTTCTCTGTTTTATGCTTCTATAGTTAAGATATTGAGATTTCTTTGCCTCATAAAATATATCTGGAAATACCCTTTGTAAATTCTTGAGAATAATGATTGTAGCATTGGTACTGATTTTTTAAGGGTTTATATAATTCTGCTGTTAATCCATCAAAAGCCAGATTTATCCCCTGCCTGGGTAAGGGATTCTTCACACTTAGTTTAATCTCTTCATCTGATTTTGATTTCTTTAAAATCTATATTTTAATCTTCTTATCATCTATGTATATAGTAATACAGTTTCCATTTCATGGGCTCTGTGTAACTGTTTAACTGCTGGCTGTCACCAAAATCTTCATTCTGTCTTAGACTCAATATATCAAATCCATCAAATCTTTTCATCTGAAAGATAAATTTTGGGAAAATTTCCCATTTAGCTCTATCTTTTCTTTATTTTCATGTATTTTATTTCATAAATTTCAATATTTATATCACACAGTCCTTCCTACATACAGTATGTCAACTGCATGTACCTGAGCAGAATTTCATATTGTGAATATAAAGAGAATAAAAACTATTTAATATTTATAAATGAAATGTGAACTGTTGGGTTCACACAAACCTATTTCCCTTTTCCATGATTTTGCTATTCTTGAAGTATATTTTGGATAGAGAAGATAGAATTGAAGACTATTTTATTTTACTTTTTTGTATTTCCTGTTTTCTTTAATCTTCACTGATTGCCACATTTGAATAAAATTATTAGGGGTATAGATAGTAAAAATCAAGAGCTATCATCATTCTCTGATGGGATATAAGATTAGAATATTGTAAAATTTTAAGGTGATAACATACAAACAAAATGGGAATATTGAATGGCCTATCTCATGTATCTAGTATGTGGAAAGTCTGGTCACCCTTGTTTCTAACACCTACTGATGAATTTTACCCATATATTTTTATCCCACCATTTACTGAAGATATTTTTCCCTAATATTTCCACAATACTGACTAAATTTTCAATAATGCCTATTGACTAATGAATGAAATCTAAGTTGTCTTGCAATTTGTTAAAATGCTATTATTTAACTCAGAAAAACAATTTTGTTCGCATGCTCTCTTTTATCTCTATGTATTTCATTCTTTGGCCCAAATTTATAAGTACAAATAAATCTCAAAATTAATAATTATTCAATTTATACAAAAATATATAGAGATACATATAGATAGATAGTTATAAGCATGATGTATATGATAAAACCTCTGTGAGTACAATTGTCTCTGAAGCTAGAATAATGTATATATTATGACATTGATGAGTATAAGCATGAAGGCACAGGTTTGAAAACTTCATTTACTGAGCTGTGGAAACCAGGGAACATTCTATTTTCTGATTTTAAAAACATCATGATCATTATGGAAATTATGTAATGTGAAAAGATGTGTGACTTGCATTAACAGAATAGTACCATCAGAACTCATTCTTGTTCTTCTGATTTAGAAGGAAGAGAATGAAATGAGGTTGAGCTTGATGTGAAATGACTAAAACTGTACCTTCTTACAGATAAAAAACTCTGAGCTATATTGGTTAGAACGAGATGCTATTTTTTGTTGTTCACAGATGCAGAGAAGTGCCTGCAGTGCCCTGAAGATCAGTACCCAAGTAAGGAAAGGGACAGATGTCTTGACAAGACTGACACCTTCCTGGCCTATGAAGAGCCTCTGGGAATGACTTTGGCCTGTGTAGCTCTCTGCTTCTCCCTCCTCACTATGCTGGTCCTTGGAGTCTTTCTGAAGCACAGAGACACCTCAATAGTCAAAGCCAATAACCGCAGTCTCAGTTACACTCTGCTGGTCTCTCTCATCCTCTGTGTCCTCTGCTCCTTGCTCTTCATTGGCCATCCTACCACAGCCACCTGCCTGCTGCGTCAAACCACATTTGCAGTTGTCTTTACAGTGGCTGTTTCTTCCATTCTGGCTAAAACTATCACTGTGGTTCTGGCCTTCAAGGCCACCAAACCAGGGAGCAGGCTCAGGAGGTGGCTGGGATCCAAGGCATCTTATTCTCTCATTTTTACCTGCACTCTAATCCAAATGTGTCTCTGTGGCATCTGGCTTGGGACATATCCCCCATATCTTGAGGTGGACATCCACTCTGAGCCTGGCTTCATTATTATTCAGTGTAATGAGGGCTCCCTCCTTATCTTCTACTGTGTCCTGGGCTACATGGCCTTGCTGGCCTTGGCAAGCTTCACTGTGGCTTTCCTAGCCAGGAACCTGCCAGACACTTTCAATGAAGCCAAGTTCCTGACCTTCAGCATGCTTGTGTTCTGCAGCGTCTGGATCTGCTTCCTGCCCTCCATCAGAGCTCCAAGGGCAAGGCCATTGTGGCCATGGAAGTCTTTTCCATCTTGACCTCCAGTGCTGGGATTCTCACTTGCATCTTTGCTCCCAAGTGCTTTGTGATCCTTCTGAGATCAGAACAAAATACCCTGGAGATCCTGAAAAGAAAAGGTACCTCCTGAAAAACCAGGATGTCCTAAGTTCTTCCTCACCACTCTAAGTAATATAACTCTTGGATGCTGTTGGATTAATATAATACTTTAAATGAACCTGGTTTGTGTGCCTTCTATTTTCTAGTTTGATTATCTTATTTTGAAATTTGAACCTAATAGCATTTTGAAGAATGATTTCTGAGTTGAGATAAAATTAGGTCTGTTGTTGATAGAAATATCTTACATATGACAACATTTCGTATATGAATGATGATTTAAAATAATAGTGGAAAAATTTAATTTTAATTTAATTTAATTTATTTAATTATTTTTAATTATTTATTTTTAATTTTTTATTTATTTATAATTATTATTTATAATAATTTAATAATAAAAATAACTGATTAAAATATTTAAAGATATGAGTGTGAGGCTTTCAATTTTAACCTCTGAAAAGTCCATTCAGTATTCTAATTTGTTGAGTTCTTATTTACAAAATTGGAATTTTAATTTTTCCCCAGTTTGTGAATATGTGTTACATCAATCATTACATTTGTCACATATTATTGGATGAATTGAACATATTCATGAGAGAAGCTGTCTTGAAACATGTAAGAGACCCATTGATTATGCTGAATAAAGTTATTGTCACCACAGTATACATAGAAGTTATAATGTCTTTCATTCCTTTCTATTAATTGAATAACTGTAACATCAAGTTCTGTTACAGTATTGCCAGGGTCTTCTTCTTCCCTGCCAATATTTTTGGGAATGATACTATGTAAATATCAGTAGCTGACTTTCATAAGACATAATAAAAAGTAGAATGTAGTAAGGTATCAGAAGCTGTTCTCTGTTTTTCTTTTCAGGAACCTATTCCTTTATGTTATTTTTGAGGTGATAGTATTTATTCATCCAATCCTTCAGCACACTTTCTTGGGCAGCATTCTACCTTCTGCTTTGTTTTGGAGAAAGTATGAATATTTCTCTGGGCTCAGAATAATTCAATGGAAGATTGGTTAATGAAATTCTTAGACATCCTCTAAGAAATAAAAAGAGAAATGAACCTGCAAATATTTTTTGAGATGCACTAATACCCCCAGAAGAAAGAGAACAAATATAATACAGCTCATGTCTCTGTTATTTTTTTAAAGAACTTTCAAGCCTGAGACAAGAGGAGAAAGCCCAGGATGCTAGCATATGATAAAAGTCTTATTTCTAAAGGCAGCTTGTTTCTATAACAAATAAAAGATATGGACAAAAAAGATATGGAATACAAGGAAGATAGAAGAGACAGGAACAGGCTCCTATTTAATTCTTAGACAAAATGTACCTGAAGCTAATCTCACTAATCCAGCTCTCCAGATGTTCTCACAGTTCCTGGCTTCCTTGTGCTCCAACTGGACATTCACAAGTATGCCAGAAACCAATAATCCCTTTGGCTTCTACAAGTTAGAAACTATGGAGTTCAGTCCTTTGAAGTTTCTTTGGCAGGAGGTGTGGATGAGGTGAGGGGATCTCATTTCCAAGGTTAATGGAGACCGTGCCATACCAAGTGGTTAATGTATATGTTTCTCTTGTTCCAAATGATAATGCAGTAGCTATTCTGAAGACACATAATCCTGCAGCAAATTTACGTTCTTCCCTTTTCCATTTCAGTCCATACAATTTCATATCTCCATGTCAGTGAGTTAAGGACAACAAATCAAGGTTATTCTGAGGATCAAGAAGTCAAGATGTGTCTATCACTTTCTATAGGTTATATGATATTATACTTATGGACTGATATCGAATCAATTTTAAAATAAAATTGAAATAATAACTTCATGAATGTTGCACAATATACAATAATCCCATACAAAGTATCAGCATGTCTATTTATGATCAATCAAATGAAGGAGGAAGAACTTAGAACAGTGGAGGATAGACAGACTTACAATAAACTACACACAACCAAATAGCGACATCATGGACAGAAACATTGAACAAACTGTTAACAAGTTCCCTAAGGAAAAATCTCTAAGTTCAGATACATTTACAAGTGAATTTTATCTAAAATTTCAGAAATAATATACTAAAATACTATATAAAGTATTTGAAAAAAAAAGTTACTAAGGAGTCATAACAAATATCTTTCATGACTCAAATATGGTTTTGGCTCCTAAACAAGAGAGCGAAAGCAGAGTAAGAAAACTATAAACCAATTTTTAAATAAATATTTATGTAAAAAATATTAAACAAAATACTAGCAAGGAGATGGTAGCAATATACCACAGAGATCATATGTATGCTATGATCAAGCATGATTTTTGCAAATATTAGGAAAACTAGAATGTATTATATCAATAACAAAAGAATTATTATTATCTCAATAGATTCAGAAAAGCTTTTGAGAAAATACAAAACTCATTCATGTTTTTTTTAATTTTTATTTATATAAATATATATATATAAATTTAAAAAAAACAAAGTCTAGTTACATATATGAATTTTTCCATAAAATTAATAGCTAGCATTATCCGTGACATGGACAAAACAAATTCCCAATAAGATTTGAGAGAAGAGACCATGAGACAAAAAATAAATAAATAAATGGAATGAATACAAATAGGCAATGAAGAATGAAAATACTAGAGATAATAAGATGATATTCTTAGTGAATACTAGAAAAACTGATTCAAAACTAAGTTGAAACAATGCAACTTAAGCAAAATTGAAAAATACAAATTAAAGCCACACAAATCATCACCTCTGTGATAAGTTGTTGACTTGTTCAATCATGTTTAATACTTTTGGACCCTATGTGGGGTTCTACTGGCAAACATATTGGAGTATTTGCCATTTTCTTCTTCAGTGAGCTTAGGCAACTGGGGTAACCTAAAATTGGACATGACTGAAATGACAAAAACAGCAATTACTCTTGGTGCAGGGTTTTTTTTTGGGGGGGGGGAGGAGCAGCATTCTGAGGCAATTGGGTTAATTGCCTTGCCTAGGGTCACACAGCTAGGCAGTGTCAAGTATCTGAGGAGTATCTGATTTCAGGGCTGGTGGTCTATCCACTGTGCCATCTAATTGCCCCTCTTGGTCCAGTTTTAAAATGGCCCACCCATTCTGGAGAATAATTTGAAATTGTACCCAAGGCTATAAAATTGTGCATAACTCTTGATACTGTAATACCACTGCCAGGTATGTACTTCAAAGAGATGAGAGAAAAGCAAGAAGGACTGATGTGTAAATAGAAGTGTGTGTATAAAATTGTGATAGAATATCATTGTGTTAAGAAATGACACAGAATGTTTTCAGAAAAAAACTGAGAATTTTCATTCAGCTTGAGTTAATGAGGATTTTTTTCTTTGAAATTTGCTTATAATCTGCTTTTATGTCATCATGATTTTTTGTTTGTTTTTTGTCTTGATTTTCCCTGCCACCACAGTAATTTTTAATTACCTTGCCCCTTTTTGTTGGTTTTTTTGTCATTTTTTCTATTTCTTAATTTTGCACTTTATTTTAAAGATAAATGACTTATGACCCATACCTAACACTACCTACCAAGAGAAGATCTAAATGGGTTCAAGATCTAGATATAAAGAGTGATTTTGTAAGCAAGTTAGAGGAACGTAATATAGTTTACCTCTCAGACCTGTGGAGATGGAATAAATTTATGTCCAAAGAAGATCTGGAACTCCTAATTGAACACCAGATGGATAATTTTGATTATATTAAGTTAAAAAGTTTCTGTACAAATAAAACTAATGCAGACAAGATTAGGAGGGAAGCATCAAATTGGGAAATCATCTTTACATTTAATGGTTCTGATAAAGGCCTCATTTCTAAAATATATAGAGAATTGTCTCATATATATAAGAATTCAAGCCACCCTTCAATAGATAAGTGGTCAAGGGATATGAACAGACAATTTTCAGATGATGAAATTAAAACCATCTCTAGTCATATGAAAAGTTGCTCCAAATCACTATTGATCAGAGAAATGCAAATTAAGACAACTCTGAGGTACCACTACACATCTGTCAGATTGGCTAAAATTACAGGAAAAGATAACGACGAATGTTGGAGGGGATGTGGGAAAACTGGGACATTGATACATTGTTGGTGGAACTGTGAACGGATCCAACCATTCTGGAGAGCAACTTGGAACTATGCCCAAAAAGTTGTTAAACTGTGCATACCCTTTGACCCAGCAGTGTTTCTACTGGGCCTATATCCCAAAGAGATCTTAGAGGAGGGAAAGGGCCCCACATGTGCAAGAATGTTTGTGGCAGCCCTTTTTGTAGTGGCTAGAAACTGGAAACTGAAAGGATGCCCATCAATTGGAGAGTGGCTGAATAAATTATGGTATATGAATGTTATGGAATATTACTGCTCTGTAAGAAACGATCAGCAGGACGATTTCAGAGAGGCCTGGAGAGACCTGCATGAACGGATGCTGAGTGAAACGAGCAGAACCAGGATATCATTATACACAGCAACAACAGTATTACATGATGATCAATTCTGATGGACATGGCTCTCTGCAACAAAGAATTGTCTCAAACCAGTTTCAATTGTTCACTGAAGAAAACCATATACACCCAGAGAGAGGGATATGGAATATGGACCACAACGTAACATTTTCATGATCTCTATTGATATTTGCTTGCATTGCATTGCCTTTCTCTGATTTTCTTTTTTTTTCTTGTAGATAGGATTTGTCTTTCATAACTTGTCAAGTATTTCAACATTATTAACATGTAGTGGACTTCCTGCCATCTAGGGGAGGGGAGGGGACTGGGGGTAAAATTTGTAATGGAAAGCTTTGTAAAGATCAATGCTGGGGAACTACCCATACATATGTTATACAAATAAAAAGCTTTAATAAAAAAAAGATAAATGACTTATTTTTTTCTGTGTTGCTTTTTACAATGCTAGAATTATTTATTTAGGGGTTTTTGTGGCTCCAAGCTGCTTTGACTTAAGTAGAGGGGTAGACCCTGAGATTTTGGTCTATGCTCTGGTTCTTACTCAGGTAGGGCCTGCATTCACAAGTACACACAAATTCTGTTTTGTCCTTTTTTCTTTGTCCTTCACTTTATCCTGTTACTATAATTAATTTACTGGCTCTTTGGTACCTGCAATTTTCAGCATCTTGACAATGGTACTTAGTATGTTCAATGGAGTTACCAAGCAATGTATGATCAGAGCTTCTCCATAATCACTTTCTGAGCAGGTTTCCAATTTTTAAAATTACCTCTGCCTATGAGATTCTGAAGCTTCAATTGCTGCCCTGGTCACAAGTACCTTGAGCCCCCCAAATGGTACTGTTGTACTCTGGGCCACTTCCCAGTCCAGAGTTTCATATTTCTTCCCACTTGTCAGTTGGTATAGATTCCTTTTTAATTTCTAAGGCTGACTGTTTTGTGTGGGACTGGGGCATCTCCTTGCTTTAGTTTACAGACACAGTCCTTCAACAATTATTTCCAAATTATTCTCCAGAATGGGCGAATCATTTCACAAGGCACCAAAAGCACTTCTAATTGTTCTTCAGTCATTTCAGTCTTGTCTAGGTCTTCATAACCTAAATTTGGGGTATTCTTGGAAAAAAATATTGGAATGATTTGTCATTTCCTTTTCCAGTTCATTTCTCTGTTGAGGAAACTAAGTAGAATTAAGTGGCTTGCTCAGTATCACACAACTAATAAGTGCCTGAGGTCGAGCTTGAACTCACAAAAATGAGTTTTCCTGACTCTGAGACCCAACATTCTATCCAGTGTGTTAATTAGCTGCCCACATAATAGAACATCAGTTTCCTAATCTTTCCATATTCCATCGAGATTTTCTCCTTTTTCTTTTTTGTCATCTTGGTCAATCTAATATATGTGAGTTGTATCTCAGAGTTATCTTCAAATGTGCCTTGTCCTATCTTCCTGCCTGGAGTCAGCCCTGAAGAGGGATGGGGTAGACAAGACACAAGAATATAGAATTTGGATCCCAATACTTCTGGTGGAGAATCCGTGGCCCCACTTCTTCCAGGTAATGGAACCACTAAGTTCCTGATGCTGAAAAACTTCTCTTCCCTTTTCTCCCCTTCATCATCACAGGAGGGACTGTACCATAGTGGAATGAATACTTGAAATCAAGGATTCGATCCCAGTTGTGCTACTTCCTAGTCATGTAACCTTGACCTTGTCAGGTTTCCTTTTTCAGCCTCAGTTTCCTTATCTGAAAAAAGAGGATGTGGACTAGATGTAATCTAATTGTGCATTTCCATTCCAAATCCATGCATCTTCCTCCTTTACTTTGCCCTTTTTTGACCCTGACCTTCACCATGCTGCCACAGTGTATGCTGCATAGGGGAAAGCTGAGGAAAAGGGTGATCAAATGAAGATTTTGCTGATTCTGCCCAGTGACAGCCCTTTAGGGAATTAGTGGGTTGTTCTGCCAGGAAAGGAAAAGGGCCCATGACCAAAACTGAGGTAGCTATTTTATCAAAGACTTTCAGGAAAACAAAATCATCATCTCATCCCTAGTTGAGAAATATCCATTCTAATAAAACACCAACCCTAGTGATGGGGAAGCTCATTATTCAAATGTCACAATGTGGCTGGCTTCTGAGAACATGGCCTCCTCAGCATCTGAGCCCTGAATCACCACCCCTTCTTTTCCTGTTTCAGCAATTGGGACCTCTTGCAAAGGAGGAAAGAAAGGCATAATGAGGGTGAGCTGCAAAATCAACAGAAGCCACTCCATAAATCTCTGCCTGGAAGGCCTTGAAAGTCTGGCCTGGAAGACAGCTGCAGGGGATGCTGCCCAAGCCCAGCTTCTCAACACAAACCCTGCTGGCCCTTCCTCCCTAGTCCTCCATAGCTCATCCACTGCTTTTCCCTTTTAGAGCAAATGAAAGACTCTTCCTCTCCGGCCTTTATCTTTGATATAGATGTTGTACCTGCTTCACTGAGGAAGAGAAGAAAGTTTTTGGTGATAGGAAAGCAGCAAAACAATTAGCAGACAACAGCTGCTTAGCACAGATCTGCCAGTTAGCGTCCCAATTTGGAAAACAGGCTGTCCAGGGGTGCATGAGATAGAGACACTAGTAACTCAGGAGGGGCTGTACCCTAGAGGAGAAGCTGTGTCTTCTTTGTACACTCTCTCAGAAGCTTACACAGCTTCCTTAATGATCAGTTCAGGCCCTCTGCCTGCATCACACAGGTAAAGGTCTCTGGGTCTGTGATACTTTGAGGAATCAAGCACTTACCCCACTCTGGATACAAAAGTCTCATGATACCCAAATCATGAAAGGGAGATGGCGACAGTGAATTCCAAGAAGGTGAAGACCAGCAGGAGCCATTTATAGCCTAAACAGAGAACAGGAAATGTAATTTGGAAGGATAGAATATTAAAGAAAAAAGAACAGGAAAGAATGAGGGAAAAGGAAAGAAAGTTACCAAAGTTAGCTAAGGCCAAGGGGAGAAATAAGAAGACAAGGCTACCAGTCTCGAGTTTGGTGCTGCCTGAAAATCCGATGTGGAGGAACTTCCTAGACCTCGTTTTCCTTTTTTTTTCCAATCGAGGAATCAGGACAATGGTAGCCATCATGACCTGGAGGAAGAGACCTAGCATTTAAGCAGGAAAACCTGGGTTCAATTCCATCCTCAGACACATAATAACAAATCACCCCACTCTTAGTATTCACAGGGAACTCTCCAAGCCCAGACATGGCAAAGGAATTGTTGACTGGCATCAATGCAAGGAGCTTCCTTAGCAATAGTATCCCATGTCACCGCACATCCCAAACAAAAGTGATTATATCTGTTCCACCCCATATCTGAGGAGACTTTCTTGAGGACAGCACAGGAAAGCCATCAGATAGTGAGCGAAATACTATATTCAGGGGGAGGGGTAACTATAATGGAAAACCCTAGGGTTTCCACATTAGACAATGATGTCCTACAAGAAACAAGCTCAACTCTTAGGGATATCTACACACACACACACACACACACACACACACACACACACACATATACATACACACACAAAATGTAGACATTGGATTGGATGATCTTCAAGGCTCTTCTTTGTTCTAAATCCATGAGTCAATGAAGTTTTTATGGGGGTGGAATGAATGAGAGGAGAATGCTGAAGATAAAGTCTATGATCCTTTATAAACCTTATCCATAAAGTCTTAAGTTACCAGAGAAAATGTGGACTTTCCAAAAGTTAAAAACTTCCAAGACCAGAATCTGTCTGCCCATTCCCAAAGGCCCTCAGAGTCCTTCAGGCAGTCATAAGAGAAAGTTATATTCTAGTATAGAGAATGGAAAGTTCATATTCACACCCAGCTCAGGTAATGCTCTATTAAGATAAAGAAGCCCACAGAACAGACCTCAGACTCAGTGGCACAAAGCTGAAAGAAGAAATATGTAATGAATAAACTTCCCAGAAATTATAAGATCCCAATCTGTGAGATGACCACACTAACAATGTTCAATCCCAGGCTGCTCTCAAACTTGAATAGAAAGAGTCAAAAATGTTCAGAGAATCACTTATTAATGCCACCCTGTTCTGAGTTGCCAGATAAAGAGTTGTGTTAGCCATCAAAAGTAAAATAAGGTAAGATTTGGAATTCACATTCTTGGATGGGTTCCAACCCTAAGGGGACTATTTCTTCCCTGGATAATCACTTCAAGCTCCTTCTCATCAATCCAAATCTGTTTCCTTCATGAAAGGAGTTGGACCAGATGATCTTCCAAATAAAAACTCTGTGAAACTAATAACATGAAATAGTGAGATAGAAAGCAAAGGTAGGTTGGGATTTTTAATAGATTTTTACTGTTAGTGTTGCTTTTATATTGACTAGATTTCCTTAGATTTATCCCTCTATCACTCCTCCCAAAGAGCTAGGCTTTATTATAGAAAAAAAGAAAAAAGGAAAAAAAAAAGAGGAAAAAACCAACCAATGCAATTAAAAAAAAAATGCTGTTTGCAATATTTTACACCTGCAAGTGCTGACCATTGTAGAGGAAGTGAAGGGTGATGTTTTCTCATGTCTCTTCTCAGATTTGTTCTTTACAATTTTGCAATATTCAGCTTTGCTTGTGCTGTGGTAGGCTTTGACACAATTGAAAATGAATGTTGTGCAATTACAAAGAACAAGCATGGCTCCCAAGAAAAGACATTCCTAAAGTCTGATCACATCACTCCTCCTACTCAAATAAATTCTAAGGGTTCCCAGTAGCCCTGAGGATCAATTTCCAAATGCTATTTGGCATTCAAAGTCCTTCCTAACTCGCCTCCTCATCCCTTTCCAGTCTTCACACTCTTTATTCCCATCACCAAGTTCCAGGTTCCATGAATAAAACATCTTACCTCAGGGGATCCTCTCTGGCTATGTCATCTGCCAGAAATGCCCTTCCTCTCCCTTTCTTCCTCCTGACATCCGTTAGTCTCAGTTAAAATCCCACCTTCTATAGGAAAGTCTTTCCAAACCCCTCTTCCACTTCTCTGTTACTTCCAGTTTATTTCATACGGACTTTGTTTGTCCATCAATGTTTGCATTTTGTCTCCTCCATGAGACTGTGAGCTCCTTATAAATGGAACTGTCTTTTTTCTCTTCTTTGCACTTAGCAAAATTCCTGGCATATAATAATAAATGCTTATTGACTGCTTGATTCACCAACAGAAATGAGAAGAAATAGAAGATCTACAGGCCTGGAACACTGCATATATTTTGAAATATTTTAAATATTTTGATGGATTTTACTGATTTTTTTCTTCTTTTTTCCCCTTTAAAATTTGTTACAGAGATGGTTTTTTGGAAAAATGAAGGGAAAAATGTATTGATGGGTTTTGCTCATTTTTTCTTTCTCTTTTTCCTTTTAAACTTTGTTATAAAGATGGAAGAATGGAGAGAAAAATTATCAATTACATTTTTAAGAGTAAAAATAAATACTTTATGTTAGCATAGTCAGTGGATACATCATTTTCCTGGATTTGTTTATTCCACTCTGCATTTAGTTCATAAGGCTCTTTTCTTTTTTCCATCATACTTTTTATGTCTTATACCACAGTAACATTCTTACATTCATTTACCACAATTTGTTTATTCATTCTCTAAACGAGAGGCATCTACTTTATTACCAGTTCTTTGAAATCATAATAATAATAATGTTGTTTTTGATATTTTGTTGTAAATGAAGTCTTTCTTTTTTGTCAATGCCTTCTTTGGAGCAGAAGACAGGTATGGACATTTTAGTCACTTTATTTGTATTCATTTCCAGAACAGTTGTACCAAATCACAGCTTCACCAACAATGCATTAGGCTGATTCCCAGAAATTTTCTGCTCTTTGAGATGACTTCCCCTTCTCTAACACATTTTCCCTCAGTGTTGCTGCCAAAAAAAATCAGGTCTCTAGTCCTCCCCACAACTCACTACCATCCCCTTTCTTCTTGAGTAGAACCAAAAAAAAATGGTCACTCACCATGTCTTTTGTAATCCTGTTCTCAGCAACAATGGAAATAGAGCCAGAAAGGATGAATTGTGAGCATGAGAAGGACTATCAGAGCCTGGAAACCCCTTTCCTGTCATCATCAAGTCCCTTTTTGTCCCATCTCATAGCAGGTCCACCTTTTGCCATCTCTGAAAGCAGATTACCTTGTGATGGGCACATTCAGACAATGAAGCACTGAACTAGCTAGAGAATCAGTTTGCCTGGAGAAAAGGAATGATTCCAAAGACTCTAATTTTTCTAAGGAGAGGGTGAGAATGAACAAAGGAAACTTGAAAATCTATTATAAGGGGTCTTCCCTTGCAGAGAGCCCCAGACAGACCACTATCCGAAAAGGGAAAGTTAGTATAGTAAGGAACTCAATCTGGAGTCTGTGAACTTAAAAAAAGTATGTGTGTGTGTGTGTGTGTGTGTGTGTGTGTGTGTGTATATAGATAGCAAAATTTCAATATAATTGCTTTCTTTTGTAATCTTATGCATTTTGTTTTATAATTTTAAAAATATGATTCCATATTATTGTTCTATAAGAAACGACCAGCAGGATGATTACAGAGAGGCCTGGAGAGACTTGCATGGACTTATGCTGAGTGAAATGAGCAGAACCAGGAGATCATTATACACGGCAACAACAATACTATATGATGATCAATTTTGATGGACATGGCTCTCTTAAACAATGAAATGTTTCAAACCAGTTCCAATTGTTCAGTGAAGAAAGCCATATACACCCAGAGAGGGATATGAAATGTGGACCACAACATAACATTTCCGTGCTCTCTGTTGATGTTTGCTTGCATTGTGTTTCCTTTCTCAGATTTTTTTTGTAGATATGATTTTTCTTGCACAACAATGATAAGTGTGGAAATATGCATACATATATTCAATTTGTCAAGTATTTTGACATAATTAACATGTAGTGGATATCCTGCCATCTAGGGGAGGGGTGGGGACTAGGGGGGAAAATTTATAACAGAAAGCTTTGTAAGTATCAATGTTGAAGAATTACCCATACATATGTTTTGCAAATAAAAAGTTTTAATAATAAAAACAATTTAAAAAAATGTGATTCCAAAAAGATATCCAGAGGCTTTACTCAACAAGTCTGTGTTACTCAAAAGGTCAAGATTTCCTAATTTAGATGGTCAGGAGGTATGATGTCTGATTTTTTCTTCATCAAATAGGTAACATTTATGGTAATGTGGAAAGCCCTTAATACAGTGCTTGGTATATAATAAGCACTATATCAATACCAGTTATTGCTGTTATCATTATTATATAGTACTTACTATGTGCCAAAGATGGTTTTCAGCATTTTACAATTATTATCACATTTGATCCTCAAAAATAACCCCATTTTATAATAGAACTATAAAACAAAGGTGAAGACTTGCCAATTAATAAGGCTAGATTTGAACTCAGTTCTTCCTGACTCCAGACCCAGTGGTCTACCCAATGGGCCACTTAGCTGCCCCATGATTTTGATTCATGAGGTGAACTTATACACCAACTAATTCAGAGTGGCAACTCATTTGGACCTCAGAATCTTAGATACTTGCCTGGATCTTTGAAGGACTTGTGAGGCAAGATTTGACTTAGGCTTCCTGATCTCTATCCATGCTTCTTCCCACTATGCCAGGCTAACTGGAGTCACAGATCCAGCAAAGGAAAGTTTAAAATCTCATGGACTTATTGTTTCTGTCATCTTATGATAATGGCACACCCACCTAGATGAAAGTGAGAAAGGGTGTTTAATAGACGCTTACTGAATGAATGAATGGATAGATGGATGGATGACTAACTGAATCCATAACTGGAGATGAAGTTCCACTGTAACTGAAAGAATACAGATTCTGTATCTAGGACTCCAAGGATTCTGGATCTAGAACTAATGAATTCCTTGGAGCAATTTTCTTCCTCATCCCAAGTAGTCCCTGCAAGGATAATACCAGGAGAGAAAGCAAAGGAATTGAGATCCATCCTAACTAGAAGATGCCCTTCTAACTCATCACAAACCACATTACTTAGAGCTTCAGAAAGCGGTTCTGAAGTCTGATTTCCAATAGGGTCCTTCCAGGCTAAGAAAGATTTAGTCAATTGGACTTGTTGGAAAGGTCTCAGGGGACATCACTCCCTGTTGCATCCCCGGGTGCAATGAACAGTCACATGCAGAGTTCTTAACTAGGAGTAGAGAGAAAGCTTCCCAATACATGTGTTACTGAAATCAAATAGTCCTTAAAAGGGGAAGTTGGGCAGGTGCTTCCGAATTGAAAGAAGATGAAGAGGAACATTCAAGTTAAATTGTTCACTGGAAAATATGTGTGTGTGTGCTTACATGTAGCAGGAGGGTGTGTTATATGAGTATGTGGGTGGGATGCTAGGATTGGAGAAAAGGCAGGGAGATTCATCTTTTATTGCATAGAAGAGATGGTCTGGGATCAAGCAGAAATTGAGCAATTTTCAGGATGAAATACCCCCATATCATGGTCTTCTATGATGTTGTGCCCAAAGACCAGCAAAGCATGCTGTGGGTTTGTGCTACTGGGCACAAACATACAATCCTGTTGAACTATTCCTGTGATAACCAATTGTTGCAAGATGAAAACAATACAATGGGCTTGCCTTTTCCCCAGAGGGAAGAAGAAGTAATGTGGGAATAAAAACAAGAATGACAGAAGAATCGCTGACGACCCAAAAATCAAATGGGACTTTGACAATTGCTGGAATCATCCTTCCCTATCTCATTCCTGAGCCATATATTCAATGACCCCACATGGACCACTCCAATGCCTTTCCAACAGTGCTATTAAGCTTTGTGGGGACAAAGTGAGATGGAGAAAAGTATGAGGACTGCTTGTATGAAATGAATATAGAATCTGAGTCAGGGACTGTTTTCAACAAAGGACTCTTCAAAAGTATAGAGTGACCAACTTTAAAAACAAAGTCTTTCATTAAGGGTGATACTCTAAGCATTAGTAGAGCAAGAGATTGTCTACCTGTCAGATGGGGAGAGAGGGGAGGAGTTTATGGTCAAGATCTAGAAAAAAATATGAAATGCAAACTGGATCATTTTGATTACATTAAATTAAAAAGGTTTTGCATAAACAAAGCAAACTCAGCCAAGAATAGAAGGGAAGCAGATAATTGGGAAACAATTTTTATAGTCAATGTTTCTGATAAAGGTTTCATTTTCAAAATATATGAGAACTGAGTGAAATTTATAAGAATCCAAGTCATTCCCCAGTTGATAAAGTCAAAGAATATGAACAATTTTCAGATAAAGAGATTAAAGTCATTTCTAGTGATATGAAAAAATGCTTTAAATGACCATCGATTAGAGAAATGCAAATTCAGACAACTCTGAAGTACCACTACACACCTGTCAGATTGGCTAAGATGACAGGAAAAGATAATGATAAATATTGGAGGAGATGTGGGAAAACTCGGACACTGACACATTGTTGGTAGAGTTGTGAACTGATCCAACCATTTTTTTTATCCAACCATTCTGGAGAACAATTTAGAACTATGACCAAAGGGCTTTCAAACTACACATACCTTTTGATCCAATGTGTTTCACTACTGAGTAGGTATAGCAAACAGATCATAAAAGAAGGAAAGGGAATATTTATAGCAGCTCTTTTTATAGTGGTAAAGAATTGGAAATTGAGAAGATGCCCATCAATTGGAGAATGGCTGAATAGGTATATGAATGTTATGGAATGTTATTGTTCTATAAGAAATCATGAGCAGGACGATTTCAGAAAAGCCTGGAAAGATTTACATGAACTGATGTACATGAACATTATACACAGCAACAAGATTATGTGATGATCAACTGTGATGGAGTTGGTTCTTCTCAACAATGAAGTGATCCAAAGCAGTTCTGATAAGACTTGTAATGGAAAATGCCATCCACATCCAAAGATAAAACTATAGAGACTGAATGTGGATCAAAGTATTTTTACCCTTTGGTTTGTTGTTTGCGTTTTCTTTCTCATTGTTTTTCCTTTTTGTTTTATTTTTCTTATACAATATGACAAATATGGAAATATGTTTAAAAGGATTGCACAGGATTTGGCAAGTAAACTACGCAGACTCCACTAATTTGTTTGTGATATGACCCTTTATGTCTCTTGGCATAAGATGTGAAACATTAATCTATACCTAATTTCTGCCATACTGTTGTCCAGTTTTCCCAAGCAGTTTTTGTCAATGAGTTTTTGCCCCAATAACTAAGATCTTTGGGCTTATCAAACACTAAATGACTATGATCATTTATTACAATGGATTATGTGCTTAATCTATTCCACTGATACACCACTCTATTTCTTAGCCAATACTAAATTGTTTTAATAATTACTGCTTTAAAAAAGATTGAAACCTAGTAGTTAGGCCATCTTGCTTCATATTTTCTTTTCATTAATTCCCTTGATATTCTTGATTTTGTTCTTCCAGATGAATTTTTTAGTATTTTTTCTACCTCCATAAAAGTGACTTTTGATGGTTTTCTTGGTATAGTACTGAGGAACTAAAATAATTAACGTAGAATTGTCTTTTTTGTGTTGGCTCTACCTACCCATAAACAATTAATATTTTTCTGACTTAATTTCTGTGAAAACTATTTTGTAATTGTGTGGGTTTGTCTTGGCACATAGGCTCCCAAGTATTTTATATGTTCATCCCATGATGTCTAATCCCTTAATCCCCATGCTATCTCTCACTGCATACTGTAGGTGCACAATAAGTACTCACAGGTACCTAGGATTCTGTAAGGGAACCCCACCTCCAACCCTTCTCTGGCTCTCTCTTTCCTATAACCCATGCCAGGTCACCAATATAACCCATGTCATCAATAGCCAGGGCCAAGAGCAACTTTTTTGAATATCACAATTTAGGAGGTATTAGCATCTTCCAGGTGTAAGCTCTTGTTTCCTGAGCAGGATCTTTGTTTGGGCCAGATCCTAGAATTGGAAAAGACAAGAAATTCCAAAGAGCCCCTCTTACTTCCAAAAGATGCTTCAGCCCCCTTTCATCCTGCTGTGCAGAAATCTGCCCTGGCTGATGTCACAGACCCTACCCATCCTGCCCATCCTGCAGCAGAACAATCTTTTTTTTTTTTAATAAAGCTTTTTATTTGCAAAACATATGAATGACCTTTCAACATTGACCTTTGCAAAAAAAACTTTTTTTTCCCAAGCTTTTCCTTTCCCTCCCCCCGCCCCCCACCCCTAGATGACAGGTAATCTAATACATGCTAGATAGGATAAATTATATGACAAGTACAATACATGTATACATATCTATACAGTTATCTTACTGCACAAGAAACATCAGATCTAGAAAGAGAAGAAGAAAAAAAAAACAACCTAAGAAGGAAAACAGAACGCATGAAAATATTCACAGAAAGAATTAAAATGCTGTGTTGTGGTTCACTCTCAGTTCCCACAGGCCTCTCTCTGGATGTATATGACTATCTTCATCTCAGCAAACTGGTTTGAATCACATCATTGTTGAAGAGAACCATGTCCATCAAAATTGATCATCGTATGGTCTTGTTGCTGTGTATAATGTTCTCCTGGTTCTGCTGATTTCACTCAGCATCAGTTCATGCAAGTCTCTCCAATCCTCTCTGAAATCCTCCTGTTGGTCATTTCTTACAGAACAATAATATTCCATAACATTCATATACCATAATTTATTCAGCCATTCTCCAATTGATGGGCATCTTTTCAATTTCCAGTTTCTTGCCACTACAAAAAGGGCTGCCACAAACATTTTTGCACATGTGGGTCCCTTTCCCTCCTTAAAAATCTCTTTGGGATATAGGCCCAGTAGAAACACTGCTGGGTCAAAGGGTATGCACTGTTTGATAACTCTTTGAGCATAGCTCCAAATTGCTCTCCAGAATGGTTGGATCCGTTCACAGTTCCACCAACAATGTATCAGTGTCCCAGTTTTCCCACATCCCCTCCAACAGCTATCATTATCATTTCCTGTCATTTTAGCCAATCTGACAGGTGTGTAGTGGTATCTCAGAGTTGTCTTAATTTGCATTTCTCTGATCAATAGTGACTTGGAGCACCTTTTCATGTGACCAGAAATAGTTTCAATTTCTTCGTCTGAAAATTGTCTGTTCATATCTTTTGACCATTTGTCAATTGGAGAATGGCTTGAATTCTTATATATTTGAGTCAATTCTCTATATATTTTAGAAATGAGGCCTTTATCAGAACCTTTGGATGTAAAAATATTTTCCCAGTTTACTGCTACCCTTCTAATCTTGTCTGCATTCATTTTGTTTGTACAAAAACTTTTCAACTGGATATAGTCAAACTTATCTATTTTGTGATTAATGATGACCTCTAGTTCTTCTTTGGTCACAAATTCCTTCCCCCTCCACAGGTCTGAGAGGTAAACCATCCTACATTGTTCTAATTTGTTTATAATATCATTCTTTATGCCTAGATCATGAATCCATTTTGACCTTATCTTGGTATATGGTGTTAGGTGTGGGTCAATGCCTAATTTCTTCCAGACTAGTTTCCAATTATCCCAGCAGTTTTTGTCAAATAGTGAGTTTTTATCCCAAAAACTGGGGTCTTTGGGTTTATCGAACACTAGATTACAATTGTCATTGAGTATTTTGTTCTGTGAATCTAACCTATTCCACTGATCCACTACTCTATTTCTTATCCAGTACCAAATGGTTTTGGTGACCACTGCTTTATAATATAGTTTTAGATCTGGTGCAGCTAGGCCACCCTCATTTGCATTTTTTGCATTAATTCCCTTGAAATTCTTGACCTTTTGTTTTTCCAGATGAATTTTGTTGTTATTTTTTCTAGTTCAGTTAAATAATCTCTTGGGAGTTTGATTGGTATAGCACTAAATAGATAGATTAGTTTAGGTAGTATTGCCATCTTTATTATATTCGCTCGACCTATCCAAGAGCACTTGATGTTTTTCCAATTGTTTAGATCTGACCTTATTTGTGTGGAGAGTGTTTTGTAGTTTTGCTCATATAGATCCTGACTTTCCCTTGGCAGATATATTCCCAAATATTTTATACTATCGATAGTTATTTTGAATGGAATTTCTCTTTGTATCTCTTGCTGTTGCATTTTGTTGGTGATGTATAAAAATGCTGATGATTTATGTGGATTTATTTTGTATCCTGCAACTTTGCTAAAGTTGTGGATTAATTCTAATAGTTTTTTAGTTGATTCTCTAGGGTTCTCTAAGTAGACCATCATATCATCTGCAAAGAGTGATAATTTGGTTTCCTCATGACCTACTCTAATTCCTTTAATCTCTTTTTCTTGTCTTATTGCCAAGGCTAGCATTTCTAATACAATATTGAACAGTAATGGTGATAGTGGACAACCTTGTTTCACCCCTGATCTTATTGGGAATGGTTCCAGTTTATCACCATTACATATGGCGAGCTGATGGTTTTAAATAGATGCTACCGACTATTTTAAGGAAAAGTCCATTAATTCCTATACTCTCTAATGTTTTTAATAGGAATGGATGTTGGATTTTATCAAATGCTTTTTCTGCATCTATTGAGATTATCATATGGTTTTTGTTAGTTTGGTTATTAATATAGTCAATTATGTTAATAGTTTTCCTAATATTGAACCATCCCTGCATTCCTGGTATAAATCCTACTTGGTCATGGTGTATTATTCTAGGAATGATTTTCTGTAATCTCTTTGCTAATATTTTATTTAATATTTTTGCATCAATATTCATTAAGGAGATTGGTCTATAATTTTCTTTCTCTGTTTTTGTTTTACCTGGTTTAGGTATCAGTACCATGTCTGTATCATAAAAAGAGTTTGGTAGGAGTCCTTCATTTCCTATTTTTTCGAATAGTTTATATAACATTGGAGTTAACTGTTCTTTAAATGTTTGGTAGAATTCACAGGTAAATCCATCTGGTCCTGGGGATTTTTTCTTAGGGAGTTGATTAATGACTTGTTCTATTTCTTTTTCTGAAATGGGACTATTTAAGTAATTTATTTCCTCTTCTGTTAATCTGGGCAATCTATATTTTTGTAGATATTCCTCCATTTCACTTAGGTTATCAAATTTATTGGCATACAGTTGGGCAAAGTAACTCCTGATTATTGCTCTAATTTCCTCTTCATTGGTGGAAAGTTCTCCCTTTTCATTTTTGAGACTAACAATTTGATTTTCCTCTTGCCTTTTTCTAATTAAATTAACTAGAGGTTTATCTATTTTGTTGGTTTTTTCATAAAACCAACTTTTAGTTTTATTTATTAATTCAATAGTTTTTTACTTTCAATTTTACTAATCTCTCCTTTTATTTTTAGGATTTCAAGTTTGGTATTTGATTGGGGGTTTTTAATTTGTTCTTTCTCTAGCTTTTTTAGTTGCAAGCCCAATTCATTGATTTTCTCTTTTTCTATTTTATGCAAATAAGCATCTAGAGATATAAAATTTCCCCTTATTACCGCTTTGGCTGTATCCCACAAATTTTGGTATGTGGTCTCATTATTGTCATTCTCTTGAATGAAATTAGTAATTGTGTCTGTAATTTGCTGTTTCACCCATTCATTCTTTAGGATAAAATTATTTAGTTTCCAATTGGTTTTTGGTCTATTTTCTCCTGGCCTTATATTGCATGTGATTTTTATTCCGTCATGATCTGAAAAAGATGCATTTATTATTTCTGCCTTCCTGCATTTGATTTTGAGGTTTTTGTGTCCTAGCACATGGTCAATTTTTGTATACGTTCCATGGACTGCTGAGAAAAAAGTAAACTCCTTTCTGTCTCCATTTAATTTCCTCCAAAGATCTATCATACCTAATTTTTCTAACATTTTGTTTACCTCCTTAACTTCTTTCTTATTTATTTTGTGGTTTGATTTATCAAGTTCTGAGAGAGGGAGGTTGAGATCCCCCACTATTATAGTTTTGCTGTCTATTTCTTCTTGCATCTCTCTGAACCTTTCCTCTAGGAATTTCCATGCTATACCACTTGGTGCATATATATTTAGTATTGATATTGCTTCATCATCTATGGTACCCTTTAGGAAGATATAATTTCCTTCTTTGTCTCTTTTAATGAAGTCTATCTTTGCTTTTACTTGGTCTGAGATCAGGATTGCTACCCCTGCTTTTTTTTGTTCACCTGAAGCATAATAGATTCTGCTCCAGCCTTTTACCTTCACCCTGTATGTATCTCTATGTTTTAGATGTGTTTGTTGTATACAACATATTGTTGGATTCTGGTTTTTAATCCACTCTGCTATCTGCTTCTGCTTTAAGGGAGAGTTCATTCCATTCACATTCACAGTTAAAATAACTAATTCTGTATTTCCTGTCATCTTATTTA
>JAJPUD010004679.1:44603-103844 GCA_023553655.1 Myrmecobius fasciatus
CTAGAGGCTTCATATTTTGTTGGTTTGAGGGGAGGTTAGAGGAGGTTCAGAACAATCTTTCCCAAAAGCCAGAATCCCTGCACTTAATCATTGGAGGGCTCTCAATGGCTGCCTCATCTAAAATGTGAGCAAAAATCCTTTCTATAAGATGTCCCTCTCCTTCATCAACAGCAGAGTGTAGTGGGGATGGTCCTGGCTTTGCAGAGAAAGGACCCTAGTTCCAATCCAAGCTCTCTCCTTTTCTGCCTGTGTGTTCTTGGGCAGGTCCCTTCTTTCCACTTCAATTTCCTCAAATATAAAATGGGGTGGAGGAGGGTAGTTTGAAGGGTCCTTGTGTCTCTCAATGTGTGATTCTATGGTCTTGGGGGGCACATAACTCAGCACTTCCCCAGACAGCCTATTCTCCTTTGGTCCCCCCTCCAAATCTAGAAGTTGACATCTCTACAGCCAACATGATTGCTCCTGTTTCTATCTTCTGCACTCAGGTAGAAAAAATCAAATGGTCCTCACACCCCCACCCCAACACCCATCACTCCTGCCCTAGAAACACTGAAATGCTCCCCTCCCCCTCAGGCCACTCCCTGAGTTCTGAGGTGCCTCAGATCCCACAGTTTCCTCAGTAATAGCTGGAGAACTTACCTATTCTCTCCACCAATCTGGTCAGAAATTCTCTGGCTGGTCAGTCACCTCCCATCTATCACAGCACTCTATGCAGCCTTCTCCTGTCACCCTATCCCACAGTCACATTCTCTCTGCTCACAAAGTTTGTTGAGTTCAGAAAGAAAGGGTCTCTGAGCAGTACAGACATTTCCTTAATCCCAGAGCTTTAAGAACTCAGTTTAAGGTGGGGGTCACTATTATAAAATTGCCCAGATAAAGGACAGAATGCTTTACACTGGGGCAGTGTAGCTGACCATCTTTGGGAGGAGGGGAGGAATATAATTTCCTAAGAGACAGTGAGAATTAACAAGTTTTAAATTTCCATTATCCTCCTTGGTCTCACAGCCCTCCCCAGTAGTACCAATTTTATCATTCCCATTTTATAGAGACAGGTAGGTTCAGGGTGGTGAGGTCACTTGGCCAGGACCACACAGTGTGACAGAGTAAGTGACAGAGGTGAGACAAAGGGAGTTTTTCCTCTTTCCAATTCCAATGTTGCAACATGTTCCATGCTGCCTCCCTTGTATTCAGATATCAGTGACTCAGGGCATCAGGCTTGTATCTCAGTTGAAGACACAGTTTTCCTCCTCTTAAAAGTTCGATTTATTTAGGCATTTGGCAAGGGCAATAAACTCTTTCCAGTTCCCTTAATGCTAAGGTATTTCCTCTATTGATTATCTCCTGTTCATCCCGTCTCTAGCTTCTTTGTATATTGTTGTTTGCATGCGGCCTCCCCATTAGTCTATGAGCTTTCCTTTGTAGCCCAGCCCTTGGCACAGCATCCAGTAGTCACTTAATAAATACTATCTGCACCCTGAAAGCATTAATTACAGCTTATACTGTACTTATATTCTCTCTGGGTCATCTTTTCTAGAAGAGGCAGAGATCTCTGCTTGGTCTGCTCTCCATCAGAACGCTGGGATCTTACCCACTTCAGCCAAGATGAGATCCAGAGGCAGTAACTGGTGATTTGTGCCCTAAATGGGCTTTTTTCCCTCCCTCCTTCCTTCTCTCTCTTTTCTCTTTCTTTCTCTCCCTATCTCTGTCTTTGTCTCTCTCTTCTTCCCTGAATTTTTCCCTTTCTGCCTTTTACTTCTCCCTTCCTCTGTGTGTGTTTCTGTCTCTGTGTGTGTGTCACTATTTCTCTCTCTCTCTCTCTCTCTCTCTCTCTCTCTCTCTCTCTCTCTCTCTCTCTCTGTGTGTGTGTGTGTCTCTCTCTCTGTCTCTCTCTCTGTCTCTCTCTCTCTGTCTTTCTGTCTCTGTCTCTCTTTCTCTCTGTCTCTCTCACGCGCTTGCTCTTTAAATTACCTTGTTCTTATTTGTCCCTTTGTGTACTATATATTCTTTTGTGGAAAGTTTTGTGGAACTATTTTATTTGTGTATTGTGCCACCTAAGCACCCCCTTAGCACAACCACATCACAGTGAAGGGACCCTCAATGTTTACAGAGCAGAGAGAAGTTATCACCTCTCTCTAACTTCCTCCTATCTGTTTCACTTCTATCTCACCCCCATTCATCTTTTTCTGCTTCTCCTGACTTCTTTCTATTTTCTTGCCAACTCCTTCCTTTCCCTCTTGGCCCTTTCCTGCTGGCTATTTTATTTCTGGGAATCACAAAGAGAAATTTTTGGAACCTGTGATGAACCAAGCTTAGGTATAGTAGCAGAACTCCTTCTCAAGACAGAACTTTTCAGAGAAAACAAGTGCCATCACTTTGCAGGAATCAAAACCTTCCCAGTGCTGAGGAGTGAGATGGGAAGATCAAGACCAGAAGGAGGCCATAAATATTAGCCTTTGGGGAAACAGTCATCCTTGGAACAATCAGAACATCCATGAGCAAGGATGGGTATACTCAGATTAGAGAAAGCAGGAGAAACGAGGGAGGAGCAACTGGGGAAGACAGCCAAGGATCCCTTTGTGAACTTTTTACTTGGGGAGGGCTGCAAATGAAAACTTAGATTTTGTTCTTCCTTATTTTGAAGTCAGGAAGGATGTTCCTCTTTCTCTTCTACTGATATGCTCTGGCCCCTGTTTTTTCTAAACCTGGTTTCCAAGCACTTTCCTATCATATCCACCTCTGGGGCTTCCTATTTCTTTAAAAACATGCTTGAGAAGCAATGCAGAAAATAAGTCTTAATATCCAAAAAAAAAGAATTTATTAATAAGCAAACTGCAGCAGCATTTCTCTGATTGAATTGAAGCCTCCTGTGCTTTGCTCCGAGAGAGGCGAAGGGAACGTGGGAAACATCACAACTCTGGCAAGAGCCCAGGGCTCAGCTCTCTAGCCCAAGCAAAGGGCAACAAAAGGCAAACATAAGAGAGAAATAATAGGACTCCATTTTAGCAGAAGTAGCCGCAGCATTCCTCCTATTTGGCTGTCCACTGCTTCACGCAGGGGAGGGGAGGCTGGGGGTAGTTTGCAAAATGCTCCACAGAGATATTGTTTCTTGGTAACCCTCCATGAGGCTGAGACCAAGGACAAATCATGTGAATGATGACCCATGTGGAAGAAAGGGACTGACTTTAAAATAAGAAACAAACATTTTCTGCTTCTTCATCAGAATCAGAAGTTGGTAGGACCTTGAATCACAGTTCTGTTGTACATTAAATCTCACGTGATAGTGACCTCCAAAACCCCCAGCAGGAAACCCTCAGGATCTTCTAGGCAGAGGCCCCAAACTCTTCATAGGCAGGGTTAGAAAGAGATGCCTTTAAGTTGGAAGCAATGTGGCGACCATGTGGTAGGAACAGGACAGTCTAGAAACAGCCAAAAGGAACCTGGTCATACTTGGCCCCTGCCATCAGCTCTCCAGGGCTCCTGACCCCATAGCTGGACTGTGTCAGGAAGGCCTTTCCCACTGGAGCTGCCTGTGTCTACAGGGGCCTATGGTATGTCTCAATCCTACCACCCACCATCATCAGACCTCCCCCTCAGACAATCCAGGCCTGGCTGTGGCCGTAGGACACTCACCCCATTTGACTCCACTGACAGTTTCCTCCAGTCAAAGAAAGCCACAAATAGAGCAATGCTTAACTCCAAGCCGGTAAAGATGAGCATCACAGACAGAGTCCCCTGCAAATACAGAAAGGATGGTTTGGGACCTGAGCCTGTCAGAGACCAGCTGCCTCCCTTGGGCAATAGCCCTGGAAATTCTAAGAGAAAGCAGCTTCTTCTTCCCCTAATAATCAGGGACTTTCAGGGAGCCAAACAGAGGCAACAGTGGCTGCTCACTAGTCCTCAGGACAGGTATGAGGACTGAGCGGGCTCCCTTATCTTCCACTCATTTTCCATTGGCCTGTCACACAGCCAAGGCCTTAGGTTATCCACAATCATATTCGCTGCCCAAATGGGCACAGACTTGGAACCATGGTCCCAGTAGAGACAAGTACTATATGCCAACCATTTCCCAAATGGCTTCTTTCTGCTTGTCTATAGTAGTAACCACTATATGAACATATAGGAGAGGATTGTGATTTCTTTCCCCAGGTCTGAAATAATCACAAAAGGCCTAGTATGTAATCCCAAATGTTAATAAAATATGACATGACCTTTGCAAGATGCATCTGAAAACTAAACTTTTTTTGAAGGGAATATCTCTACTGATAGAGAAAACGAATTAACCGGGTCCAAGGGAAATTTAAAAGCTAAGTTCAGGGGAGCTTAAGGGTTTTGATGCTTGGTATATTATATGCTGAGGCTGACAAACAGTGGAGGACAAGATTTTTCCATCTTCTCCCTCCCAACCTCTATAGTTGACGCATCTAGCATCAGATGCCAGGAAGATATTCAAGCACTTGGTTGAAGGCATTGCAAGGGGAGGCTGTAGATGGCCCCTGGATAGACTGGGAAGGATGAGAGGTGGGAATCCAGGGACTTTTGAGAAAAGCTACAAAGAAAGAAAGCTCTTCAAAGTCCCTCACACATCTCTATGCCTTTGGGCCTAGGTAACTTTGTCCACTTTTCCATGTATATTTGTGGGAGAGTGTGCCCTACACTAATAAAGGAAACATTTTAATATTCCTGTCCTTGTGTCATCTAGATAAATCCCTGTGGAAAGATGTAATCAAGTCTCCTGGCTGGCACATGGCGGGGGTACCTCCATAAGGTACATGATCAGAAGTCACCACCGATGAGTTATTCCTAGAACCTAAGGGAGCAGCCCACTTCAAGAGGCCCAACCTAGAATATGGAACAGCTAGAGAGATATTACAAGAACAAAATAGCTTGTACAGCTCTTCCCAGCTGTCGAATGACTGGAACTGAGGAATCAGGGGGCTCTCAACTGGACAGTCATTGGTAAACTGAGGTGATGTGTGATTAGGTATTGCCTCTGGGACCTGGGAGTACCACTGGGGACTGCTTCAGAGCAGAAAGCTAAACGCTCTCTCAAGAACTGGGAGGACCTTTCCAACAGCTGACAGAGCCAAGTCTGCAGATGCGACCAATGGACTTCTGGAACCATGATCAGACTTGGGGGGTGAAGCTGACATCAAGAGGGTTTGATTAGCCCCATTCTGGTGCTTGTACTATGGAATCCAAGTATCACAAGACAATCAGACTAGGATTTCCCTGCCTCTTCCTCGTCTTTTTGTTTTTGTTTTCTTGTGTTTTGTTTATCTAGTCACTGTATTGGGTGGCTGTGATACAATGGATAGTGTCCTGGGCTGGAGTCAGGAAGACTCATCTTCAGATCAAATTAGGCCTCAGACACTTAGTAGCTGAGTGAACCTGGGCAAGTCATTTCAACCTATTTCACTCTATCTGCCTCAGTTTCCTCATCTGTAAAATGAGCTGGGGAAGGAAAGAAAAAACCCTCCAGTATCTCTGCCAAGAAAATCCCAAATGGGATCACAAAGTCAGACATGACTGAACAACAAAAATCACAATAAATGTTCCCTTTATCACACAACTCAACTGATTGGCAGCAGGGCCAAATAACTGACAGCTCTTATATCTGAACTAGGCCAATTTGGTTCAGATCCTGCCTGTGATCTTTAATATCTCATGGCCCATGGGCAGGTGGATTAACTCTCTGAGCTTTAGTTTTTTGTCTCTTGTAGTTCAGTTCTGTCCGACCCTCCATGACCCCATTTGGAGTTTTCTCAGCAAAGACACTAAAGGGGTTGGCTGTTTCCTTCTCCACTTCATTTTACAGATAGGGAAATTGAGGCAGCTAGGGTGAAGGGATGCCCAGGATCACATAGCTAGTAAGTGTCTGAGGCCAGATTTGAACAGTAGGCCCAGGACTGTATCCATTGCACCACCTATTAGATGGGGAGAATCTTATGTGTTTCTTAGGGAAGACTGAAAAGCACTGGGTAAACTGAGGTAAGATGTAACTAAGGTTTATTGATCAGCAGTTTCATTTTTGGGAAAAAATACAGGCTTTGCCAGTTCAAAACAGGAACATATTGTCTTTAAGAATTTCTGGGGACACTGAGAACTTGAGTTACTCTGTCCTCTTCCCCCCTCCCCTCCTGCCTCCAGTGTCTGGCTCCTCAACCCTAGCACAGTGCCTGGCAAGCAGGAGACACTCAGTCTGGCCTATCCCACCTACCTGCTGCTTCTCCAGAGAAAGGCTCTTTTCATAATTAGGTTTCCCAGCTCCAGGGCACTCTCTCCTCCCTTTTCACAAACACTTGAACTTTCCCCAGGACTCTACAGACCAGGGGCCTGCCCAGCACCAATGGCACCCTCTGACACCAACAAGAATTCCCACACTTTGACACTGTCTGAAAATGCTTACAGTGAGAGCAGAGTTGGCCATGTGGCAAACCCAGGAACTGAAATCAAAGTGATCGTAGCTGTGGACATAGTCATCATCCAGTCTTTCTTGGTGGGTTGAGTGAAGGCATTGAGACAAATCTTCATGTAGCTCAGGCAGGATAGCAGAGAGCAAGATGAGGCCAGCTGTGGCCTCAATGCCACTGATCACATTGGCAGCCAGGCTGACTCGGGTCTGAAAGACAAGGCCCTGATTTACCCACCGGGGAGGTCAGGAGCCTGTGGGGGCCCAGGGAGGAGGGCAAGGAATAAGGGAAACCCTCAGTGTGGAGCCTGGCAAAGACCCTCAGAGGTTTCAAGACAAAAAGGAGGGGGAAATTCTATGTCAAATGTGGTCAGGATTCAATCGGGGGACCTCTAGCTCCAAATATTGCACTTTCTGCTACTGTCTCTGAGAGAGACAAGGAGCTCTGGACCTTTACTGGACCATTGTCAGCAAATGATTCTCAATCTCTCTGTCTCTGTCTCTCTCTGTGTGTCTTTCTCTCTTTCTTTGTTTCTCTGTCTCTGTTTCTCTCTTTCTCTCTGTGTGTCTGAATCTGTGTGTCTCTCTGTATCTGTCCATGTCTCTGTCTGTCTCTGTGTCTCTCTCTCTTCCTCTCTTTCTGTTTCTGTCTCTGTCTCTGTCTCTGTCTCCCTTCTCTTTGTCTCTGTGTCTCTCTCTTTTCCTCCTCTTCCTTTTCCTCTTCCTTCACCTACAATCTAGTATGGCCCTAATATGCCCATATCTTCTGGTTCAGTGACTTCAAATTCACATAGAAACAGATTGACTGTGAAAACCACAAATTAACATTATCTGTATTGTGTTGAAGCTCTAGTTATCTTGGCATACATTTCCAGTTAAACTTTAATCTGATTCAAGTAGTGTTCAAGGGCCAACAATGGGGCTGATGGGATGAGGTAGCCTCAGATATCTATGGTACTCACCAAATATTTCGTCTTTTTCCTCTCTGATGCTATAGAGAGAGACCCAGAAATGATAAACTGTAAGAAAGAAAGGGAAAAGGTCAATCCTAAGGTCATAAAGAGACCCAGTCCCCACAGTGGCCACTTAGCCAGCAGGTGTCCCTCATTCATTAAGGAATGACCCCCTAGGGCCCTGGGCCAGGCATGGGACACATTCAGAGGTTAGACATGGGCTGAGTTAGGAGAGAAAGGGCCATAGTAATGTGCCCATCCTAGTGACCAGAAGAGATTTGAGGGGAAGACTTGGATTGTGTTCAAAGGTTAGAAAATGGGCAATTTCTGGAAGAGAGGACTTTATCTGGGATTTAAGAAAGTAAAAATATGAGGAGGGGTGAAGTGAATAGCAAACAGTAGGGAGAACATGCTGAGCACTGCAGGGAGTCCTCATAAGTCCCAACAAGAAGGGCCTGAGCAAAATCATGAAGCTACAGGAAGAATAGGAGGCCAGAATGAAGTGGAGAACTTGGGTCCTTATCAACCCATACTGGGACCATAGTCTCCCAGCTGTTTCTGATCTGAGGCCTCAGCAAAACCCCCTTCCCATAACAGCCAAAATCTCCTCCTAAAGTACAGGGCTGACCAAGGCTAATCTTTTTGCTCACACACTTTGAATGGCTCCCTATTACTCTGAGAGTAGCACTTCTTGATGCATCTGGGACATGGGCCTCTGGGGCAATGTCTACTGAAACTGAAGGAGCCCTGCTCCCAGTTATGGTTTTTAAATGCATGGAAGGATTAAAAAGAACTTGATTTGTGAGATTCAATTATCAAGATAATTAGAAAACAAGTTCCTAAGCCTTAGGTAAATAATCCTTGCTCTGAGCACACTCCTCCTCCTCCTGGCCAAGCTACCTTTCCAGCTTCATTCACCTTCCTCTGAAGCAATATGGCTCAACAGAAAGAGTGCTGTATTCAAAGTTTAAAACTCAAATCCTAATACTTTATCATTTGAAACAAACCTTAACCACTTGGAGCCTCAGTTTCTTCATCTGTCAAATGAGAGGTGGTCTGCCTTGGGGATTCAGTTATGATCTAGCCCCAGGGGCACCAGTCTCAAATCTGTGACTTTCTTTCTTGGTCATGTCCTATTCGAGCCATGCTGAGCTATCCATGGCTGCCCAGTCTTTCCTCCCTTCCATGCCCTCCCAACACGGCAGTCAAATGAAATCCTTCCTTAAAGGTCCATCTTTCACATCACCTGCTCCTGACTCCCACAGCAGTAAGGGATTGCCCCCAGCCAGCTGCTCCTGTAACCTGGGTCACACTTACTTATACAGGTGCCACCTACTCTCGAGAGCCCCTTGGGAAGCTCCCTGGGTAGAAAGAAGGTCCTCTTTGCCATCTTCCTATTCCTAGCATCTAGCCCAGGGCCGTCCACACAGGAGGTATGGCATGAATACATGTTGAACAAAAATGAGTTGAGAGAGAACAAGAAATGAATGGTAGGCAGCAAAATCAGGAAGCCCTGAAGACCCTGCTGGAAGATAGGCACTGATTAATTAAAGGACAGTAGGTAACCACTGATGGTGAGCAATAGTAGAGGGGTCTGGATAAAATAATAATTATTATTATTATCATATATATTTTATATGTAATCATATTTGTATTTATTATAATTTTATACACAATTATTATATATACAATAACAATTGTTATTATATAACATTAATAATAATAACTATTCTAGTGCACAGTGCAGCCTAAGCCATTGAAAGGAAGTCATACAAATACAAATGTAAGACCCAAGGCAGAAATGATGGCTTTATTGGCAAGGACAAAGGGCAGCTAGGTAGTACAGTGTATAGAGAACAGGACTTAGAATAGGGAAGATTTATCTTTTGAGCCTCATTCACTGACAAAATGTGTGATCCTGTCTGCCTCAGTTTCCTCATCTATAAATGAGTAGGAGAAGGAAATGGCAAACCATTTCAGTATTTCTGCCAAGCAAACTCCAAATGGGGTCACAAAGAGTAAAACACAACTAAAATAACCCAACAGCAAAGAGAAATGAATAGACCTGAACAACAAACTACAGAAAGAAGGCTGGACTTAGAAAAACTTTATAGCAAAAATGGGCAGATTTTCTAGACCCAGCATGGCTCCCCTCTGTCTTAAGCAATTTTAAAAATAAAATGCACCTTTTTAAATGAGTGGAGGGGAGACTGGAAAGAAGGAGTGAATATGGAACTGAAAAGAAAATAAAATTGAATTTTAAAAAAGTTCTTTGAATTCACTTTCTTGGTTACCTTCTGCCAGATGTTTCTTCCCCCAGCCCCTAGCTTGTGTCCTTCACCCAAAGTGTTAGGATAAAGAAGCCACCTCCCCCAGCATCACCAGCACTTCCTGTTATTAGTGCAAAGAATGAGACTAAACCTCCTAGATCCTCCTGCAAACAGGCCTTCTAAGCAATTGTAAAGGTCTCTTCATGCCTTGCCTTCCTCCTGCACGAGTCAGTACTTACAGTTACACCACCTATAAATGGGTACCCAGACTTGACAACTTTGTAAGAGGAAGACTTGAAGTAGGATTCAGCATGTATGCATGCCAAAATGATCCCCACACTCAAAATCATCAGCCCAGTTAAGATCTGGATGATCTGAATAAAAAGAAAAAGAAATGGGAAGTTTTAGAACAGATTCATTCGTCTTCTCAAGAGACAGGGAGAACCTCGCCCCGCAACCCCCAATAAGTGACCCTAATGTCTAGATTTGGAGATCTTAACCTGGGATCAGTGAGTTTTTTGAAAATTATTATTATTTAAATTATATTATAAAATATTTTATTTCCTCTATAATTCTATATATTTTATGTTAATCTAAAAACAGGATTCTGAGAATCCTTCAGACAGAGTCAGACTAACACAGGGGACCCGAGATAACTTTGGCTTCTCAATGACCCACCTGGAACCGCTCTGTTAACAACCCCGGCACTCATTCACCAGACACAACTAGCTTTCTACAGAACCCCCAGTGTGTCTGCTGCCTGAAAGCAGTTCCCTTCTGCATCGATGAAATCAAATACCAGTTTGCCCAGATACCTTTCCTGAGTGGATGGGACAAAAAAAGCCAAGTCACAAAGAATCTCTGTGGATATCCAGTTCAATTTATGTCTCAGGGAAAACAAAAAATTCTTCATGACACTTATTTGAGAAGTAGTTATCTAATAATTTTCTACAGATCTCCCCTGACAGCCCATTCTGCTTTGGGACAAGGTCATTGGCTTCCAAACAAATCCCATTTTGGTTTCTTTGCTGCTTCTCCCCACAGTTCCAAGGTATGGTCTGTAAGGCCAAGCCAAACAGGTCTAACCCCCTCTTCCACAACCTTGTAGATACTTGCTGATAGCTATTATAACTTCACCAGATTTTCTGTTCTCAAGGAATTTTGACAATACTATTTCTTTCAACTGTTTCTAGGCTCCATTTTATCAATGTCCTTCTGAAAATGTCATTCCAAACCAACCACAAAACTCTAGATTTATTCTGACTAAGGCAGAGAACAGGGCTGATATCCAGAGGTGTGCTAGTAAATGTTTAACAACCAGTCCTCTAGAAGAAAAAAAAAGTAAGACATTTAAAGTTTAATTGACCTTATTAACATTTTCTCTCTACTTTCCTAAATCTAGTTAGTCAACAGTACAAAAGGACCAATCTCCATTTGTAGTATTTACTAATATCCTAGGTGGAAATGCTAACACTAAAAATAAAACAACCGGCTCCCACAGGTTGGTTCCAGCACACCCCTCTTTCTGGCTCCTCATTACTAAATACTGTGTATTAAGGGAACCTTAGCTTCCAGGACTGCAAGATTATGTTTCCCTAGTACTCAGATCTGGTCAAACAACATGTGGGATCTTGGGCTCAGTTCCAGGGGCCACATGGCTCTTGGGAACCAAGGTGGTTTGACCTCTGCCTAGTTCAGCTACTTTCCCACATGAAGGAGATACCCAAGGGGGGAGGGTGAAAAGCAATTGTGTGTGGCCTGAAAGAAGTCAGAGGGATGAGATGTGCCTCCCTTCTGTTTTCTAGTCTGCTGAGGTCTCCAATTGTGTTTCCTGATGATAGGATCAGGAAGGTCAGTATGAACTAAGCATTCTTACACAACTAGAGGGTGAGCTAGTGGGGAAGGAAAGGTTGTGTAATTTTTTCCTCAATTTCTTTCTCTGTTGGGGACTTAGATGAGGAAGTTTGGGCCTTTCTCTGAAGTGCTATTCTAACCCCTGCAAAGCTGTCATAATTTTCAGTCCCCCGGGCCTGCAAAGAACAGGCTAGTTCCAGGAAAAAATCTCTGCTCCCCTCTCCCCTTATTGTCAATTCTTCCAGTGCTTACTCACTGGAGTAAGCTTCTAAGCCCATAGTAGAATTGAAACCTTGAGATGTGGTTGGTTTCCCTCAGGCTCCTCTTTGAAAGAAGGGGGACTTACCCCAAGAGCTTTGGACTCCTCCTTAAGCCCTTTCTTCAGGTTGTTGTTTGATGAAGAGGAAGGCCCAGGCTGTTGTGTCTGGGGGATACTGATTCCATTGGGAGTTAGAATCATGAGCATGCCAGAGGGTGCAGTTTGGGATGTCATGATGTCGTAGCTGGTGCTGGAAGAAATAATAAGATGTGTCGAGACTGTTAGATGATTCTCAAAGACTCAGGCTTCCCATCTGGCATTCTCCCAGTGGAATCTGGGGGGACTTGACATTTGGAAAGGGAAGAAGAGAGTGGTAATCTAATTCGAGCCATGCACTGAATCAATCCAAACACTGACTGGGTATCGGATGATGTAACTCTACTCCAGGTAGTGTGATAGCTCTTGGGCTGAAATACTGTTTGTGATGCTGACTAGCTGTGTGACCACGGGAATGGAAGGGGACCCTAACTTAGTTTCAATTTCCTCATCTGCTAAATGGCAATAATAATGCCTGCATGACCTATACACAGGGTTGGGGTGAGAAAATAAATTTGTAAATCTTGAAGCAAGGTAGAAATAGAAATTACTTTGTTAGACCAAAGGACAGGAGAAAAAGAAGAAATAATGATTAACATTATTAATAAGACTACCTAGCACTTATATAGAGCTTTAAAGCTTGAAAAGCACTTGAAAAAATATTCTTTTGATCCTCATAAATGACACTAACCTGTAAGCACTATTATTATCTATATCCTACAGATGGGAAAACTGAGGCAGAGAGAGATAAGGGATTTGCCCAGGTTAACCAGCTAGTACGTGTCTGAGGTAAAATTTGAGCTAATGTTACATCAGCTGTACCACCTAAGTACCTAAAAAGAATAAATCATAAGAATATCATCATTGTAATTAATAATTGATAAAATTATAATTGCTATATTATTGAATTTCTTTAAGATTTTAGGTGTTCCATGATTTTGTCTGTAGGAGTATTCCCTCTAATACAAACCTCACCCTTTTTCCCTTCTCTGAAAACATTTCCTCTAAGCATGATTGTGTAATGACTTGATAAGTGCATTTGCATCAGGGGAGGGCCTTAAACATAGCTGAGTCCATCCACCCCATTTTTACAGTTGTTTGGTTTTCACCTTGGGGTCCCCAGAGTCTAGCACAGCATCTTACACAGTAGACATTTGATGACTGCTTATTGAATTGAACTGTTTCAAACCTCTTTCAATACATTTATGCAAAGAACCCAGAATGGCACATCTGGAAGAGACCCCGGATACCACCGAGTCCAAGCCATCCTCAAAGAGAATCCCTCTATATAACTTTCTGAAGAAGCTATCTGTCATCCAACCTGCTCTTGAATATTCTGAGTTAAGATGAATTCACTACCTCCCCAGACTATTCCACTTTTGTTCCTGTTGGAACATTAGGGACATTTCTATACCTTGTGTCAAGTCAAAATCCAGACTTCACAAATTGCCACTCACCCTTCCTGGGTATGCCCTCTGGAGCCTAGAAGACGTTAAGTCAGACACAAATCCCAATCCCTCAGCTGAGACCATGCCCCTAATTCACTGAGAAACTAGAGGTTTTCAACATGAACTCCCTCTTCTCTTCTCTTTATCCCTCAGACATCATTTCTCACTCTTTCAGACAAAGAATAGCCCTTCTCCTTGTCCAGGACCACCTCTCTTCCTTGCCTTGATTCTTCTTCTTCCCATCTTCCCCAATAGATTGTGTCCTTAATCCTGCCCCTTCTCTTTTGAATCCCCAACATTGCCCTTTATATCAATCATGGCAAACATCTGAAGATTTGCAAACACTTTATAAATATTGATGTCATTTGATATAGGAGATAATCATGATAATCCTGGAAGGTCAATGCTATTATCATTCCCATTTTACACATTCCCATTTTACACATAAGGAAAGTGAGGCAGACAGAGAATGTGACTTGGTTACAGTCTCACAGAGAGTATGTTGGAGGAAGGATGCCAATTGTGTCTTCTTGCTCCCAGGACCTGCAAGTGTTATCCACTGGGTCAATTAGTCATTCTTCCTATATTGACCCCAAACATATATGTCTCCTCCATCTTTTAAATAAATAAATAAAATAAAATAAACTTTACTAGACTCTTCTATGATCTCAAGATGTATGTGTGAGTGTAGATAGAGAGATAGATAGATACAGAAAGAGACAAATATACAGACAGAAAGATAGATATGCAGAAAGACTGACAGAGAGACAGACAGATAGATAGATAGGCCGGATAGATAGCCAGATAGATGGATGAATGGACAGCAGACAGACGGGCAGACAGATGGATGGATGGATGGACAGATGGATGGATAGATGGACAAATGGATGAATAGATCTTCTCTTTCTCAAACTCTTTGAAAAATCTCTTTGCTCACTGTCTCCTCCTCTTAACCTCTCACAAGCCCAACACTCTGAAATCTAGCTTCTGGGCTCATGAATCAAAAAAAAAACTGTTCTCTCCAATTACCCAGGATCAAAGAAAAGGATATTTGTCAAGCACTCAGCACATAATAGTGCTTGGCACATAATAGGTGCTATATAAATGATGATGAAGACAGTGATGATGACCACTGGATTATTAGAACCTATGATTTTTACTCAGTTTTCATCCTTCTCAACCTCTCTACTCCATTTAATTTAATACTCTTGTTTTATGGATAGGTAAACTAAGGCCTAGGGAATCTTAAAGGCAGTCTAATGGAATACTCTAGTTTCAGAGATGGGTAAACTGAGGCCTGAGGGGAGGGGAAATAACTTGGCCAAAGCTTCACAGGTGTTCAGCATCTGAAGTGAGACTCAATCCCAGAGCCTCTGAATCCAAATTCAATGGCCTTTCCATTTCATGATATTTGGCTTGGAGGTCTATCAGAGGAGGTATACAAGTCAAATAATAAATCCACACAAACATACTAAAGCTCTTCCACAAGGACACTGGATTATGAATGGAGACCTGGAAGGGAGATTGGCAGTCACCCAGTCCAATTTACCCATTTTACAGATGAGGAAACCTGGACCAGCGTAGTTGTGACATGTCCAAGGACAAAGAGGAAAGAAAACACTGACCTGACATCTGAACTCAAATCCTTCTATCCAGAGATCTTTGAAACCAGGATCCTTTACATTGAACCACACTGCCTTCCAACTGCATCCCTTCTGGTTCTATGTTCTATATTCTAGGTCTCCTCCCAATTCTGACATTCTCTGTTTGCTCCCTCCCAAGCAGGATATTTTATCCATGGTCCAGTGAGCTTCAGCTTGTTCTATTCACAAGAAGAGAGTCTAAGATCTTGATTCTAAGAGAAGGGAGGATAAGGGATAGACCCCTCCATTTCCTTCAAACGAATTAACCCACCGGTGTCCAAAGTGTATATACTCTGTATATACTCTGTAGAGGGGGGTACCACGGTTCATATATTCCTATCCACTCCCCTTAGGGCCAGATGGCTAGCTAAACCCTACAACTCTGTATGAAGACTCAGAGGCTGCAATCTGAGGCTTCAGCAAATCCATTAAAAGCTGCTGAATGCCTGGCAATGATACTGCAAAACAATGATATGTCAGCAGTGGCTGTCCTAAATCTTTCTGGACACTGTGCCAGTGCTGATTGCTTTGCTTTCCTATTTCACAAACATGTCAATTTATTTTTTTCTTTTTTTGAAGCTTCTCCTCATGATCATGAATCTTCCAGATACTCTGTTTTCTCATCTGTAAGAAGGGGTTCATATTAGGTTCATAAAACATAGCTCATGGAATTACTGCAAGAACAGATGAGATGGTTTGAAAACCTAAGACTCTCAATAAGGTTCTCTCTTATTATGTGATTGCCCATACATAACACAGACACTCCTCACCTTACTTAAATATCATCATTTTCTCAAAATACTCTAATCAAAGCTGAAATGGGACAAGCAGTGTGGTACAGTGGAAAAAAGGCTGGAGTTACACCAGAGGCCTTTGATTCAAATCCCAACTCAACCACTATCTACATTGTGACTTTGGACCAATTAATAAGCTCTTTGACCTCAATTTCTCCATCCATGACCCCTAAAATCTGTTCTGCCTTGAAATCTATGATGCTATGATTCCCTAAGAATCCCAAGCAGGAATTCAAGTCAAGGAAAGAGGATCCATGGTTCCTACCTGTCCCCACTGACAACTCTTGCTGAGTTTTTGCTGAAGTATCCGTCAGTTTCTTACGATGGCTTCTATCCTCTGAAGGTCTCTGGGACCCTGAGGTGGGGCCTCTTTCTGGATACAAAAGTCCTTGTTAATGAACCACCCTTTGAGGCTTTCCTGTCCCTTCCTCTATCTAGTATTTAGTCACACAGGATGTGAGGTTTGCAGCAGAAATAGCTGATTTATGGAAAGAGTATATGCTTCCTTCTTCTGAAGAACTTAATTGGATGTGATAAACTCCTCAGAGGACAAGTAGTGACTTCCATCTCTAGGACTGGATCATAAGATGCCCTCTACCTTATCTTAAAGCCAAAACTTTAGGCAAACTAAAGGGGATTGGACTTCTCTGCTAAATGATTGCAATCTCATTTTTCTCCTTTTCTCTCACTCCATGTTTGGGACTAATATTTTTACTTTATTTTTGGCGAGGTTTGTACAATATTCAATACCATTTTTTTACTTTACTTTTTTTTTACTGTCTTATTAAAAGTATTTTATCTCAGGTAAAGAGACCATCATTCATCTTATTTTCAACCATGCTCCAAATATCATTTTCTGATATCATCTTCTTAACTAAATGTTCATATCCTAAATCTGTCATTGTTTTTTTCAATAGCCCTTGTCTTTGGCTGGATGCAATAATGAAATGTCGCTTCTGTCCTTGTTGTCTTCAGTTGTTTCAGCCAAGATTTCCTGATCTTTAACAATACGTTCTATACAATTGATGGCAGTATCATCTGTCCCCACTTCAATGACCAGAAGGTCATGTCCCCTTAGTTTTACAAGTCTCAGGAAGTTCACCAGTATGCCCTGGATACATGCATTAGAAAGACAACATACATTTACCTGTTGGATGGGGGGTAGGCAAATATCTCCCTCACAACTCCTCAACAGAGAGCCAGCCATTAGAACTGTGCAACTCCTGTCTCTCTGATTATTCCTGGTTAATCTCTCACCTAACTATAATTCTTCATGTCATCACTCCCAGGAGAAGAAGCTGCTTTATCCAGAAATGGCCAGTCCCTCATTTACAAAAAAAAAAAAATGTATACACAGAAGAATGTAGGTAAATATTTAACAACCAGTTCTAGGCGAGGGAGAGCAGGGAAGGGGAAAATGTATACAGGTTACACATTTAAATTTAAACAGAATTACCAGCATTTTCTTCATCACTTTTTCAAGTTTAGACATTGACGAAACTCTAAACCTAGCCCTAATTTGTAGTGTTTGCCAATGCCAGAGGTGTGAATACTCACACTGAAAATTTAGCTCATATGAACTGCTTCGAGGACACTCCAGATTGTACCTATGGGAAACCAACAGAAGAAAATGAAAAGGATGGCATGAAATGTGAATCCATTTAACAAAATATATAGGTGAAGTCACCAATGAAACACTGGGAAAAAGACAAGATATATGAGGAAAAGTCTCTCCTTTTCAGACACTGAATAGATGAATTTATGGTTTATAAGGATGTGCAGCCAAATTCCTCTGAGCCATTGGGCACATTTGTATACAGAAAGATCCAGAAAGCAGTCTTTTCATACTCTCTATGTTAGTTTCCTCTCTGCCTTTTGTTTTTCACTCATTTATATGGACATTGAAGAAAAACTAAGAATATGGGCCCAGCATGGGAGAGCCCAGAGGATAGAGCTTGGAACCTGAAACCAGAATACTGTTTCTTTTGAGATGCTGGGTCCCAAAGCAAGATGTGGAGCTAGAGAAATTTCTCCTGGTATTTGGGTAAGAGATCTTGTTTTTCCTGAAAGATGGCAGCTAAGGAACAAAAGCTGAAGAGGATAGAAGCTACAGACCAGCAGAGTGGGCCTAGTGAGCCCCAAAGAGTAACAGAGGTGACTAAGAAATCTCCCTATGAGAAGCAATGCAGAGATTGTCGGGGAGAACATCGGGAACAAAAAGATAGTCAAGGAATTTATATTCTAATGAAGCAAGATAATAAATACATAAAAGGGACACGAAATATAAGGGTTGAAGGAGATGAGACCCACAGATGGACATACATGAAAGAGAAGTTGGAAAGTAAAGAGTAGGGCTAGAGAGAAGTGAAGGCTGGAGTGTTACTGGCTTGAGAACTTCTTTAAAATAAAGTTTCCAGGAAGAGTTCACCTCTGGGGAAAGGTGCTAGCCACAGATGCAGAAAAATCTTTCAGAGTGAGAAGATAGCAAGGGGGAAGGTAGCTTCTGGGGGGCAAGATGGCTTCTGGGGCATAGGGGAGAATTATAGATTTTGGAGTCAATTTTTCTGAAGCATTTCCTGTTGTTTCACATCTGAGTACTTCTATTATAGATGGTCTGAGCATGTACCAAATTCTCTTTCAAAAATATTAAGGAAAAAACTTTCCTAGCCCATAATTATTTCTAGACTTTCCCATTTAGGCAAGTGGGTTAAATATCAAGGAAAAAATCTAAGGTTTCAGGGAAAAGAATTTAATGATAACTAAATTTAGAACCCCAAAAGTACCTTTTGTCTTATAAAAATCTTTGACTTCTCCATCCCCAGATTGGCATAGTGGCTCCCACCTAAAAGTTGTAGCTTCCTGTCCCACTCAAAATGAATTAGGGAATTGATCTCAAGGAGGAAGCCCCTGGAGATTCTTGGGGGAAGTGATCAAGAAAGAAGCTGAATAGTTTCAGGAAAAATTAATTAAGTAACTATTGTTCTATTTTATGAAGGAGAATATAAATTCAAAATTATATTTCAACAAGTGAGACCTGTTTCTTATCCAAGATTTTTATAAATGTTATATTAAATTGCTTTGTGGAGAGTTCCTATATGAGGAACTATGTCAACTTTCACATTTCTCTCTCTAAACTGGAAATGCTTATTTGATACTGCATTATAAAATGTAGTTAGAGTAATGAGACAAGAAAAAGAAATTAAAAGAATTAGAATAGACAATGAGGAAACAAAAGTATCGCTTTTTGCCATGAAATGATGGTTTACTTAGAGAATCCTAGAGAGTCAACTGAAAACTAGATGAAACAATTAACAAGTTCAGCAAAGTTGCAGGATGTAAAACTAACCCACATAAATCATCAGCATGTCTAGATCTTACTAGCAAAGTCCAGCAGGAAGAGATAGAGAAATTTCATTAGCAATAACTTCAGATGGCATAAAATAATTGGGAGTCCATCTACCAAGACATACACAGGAACTATACAATTACAAAATACTCCACACAAATAAAGTCAGATCTAAAATTGAGAAAAAATTTAATTGCTCCTGTAGAGACTGAGATAGTATAATAAAAATGATAATACAACCTAAATTAATTTACTTATTCAGTGGGATATCAACTAAGCTACAAAATGATCACTTTATCAAACTAGAAAAATAATAACAAAATTTACCTGGAGGATAATTATTGGATTTATTAATGAAAAAAAAATTGGAAAAAATAACTAGTGATAACAGGTCTCAAATTATACCACAAAGTAATTGATCAATGGAACATTTAAGTTATGCAATATACAAAGTAAATGAACATCATAACCTAGTGTGTGATAAACCTAAAGATTTAAGCCATTAGGGCAATAATTCACTATTTGACAAAAATAGCTGAGAAAACTTGACAGTAGAAAGTAGGCATAGACAACATCTCACTCTGTATATACTTAAAGAAGCTTACATGATTCAAACATAAAAGTTTTTTTATAAAGCTTTTTATTTACAAAACATATGAGTGATTTTTCTACATTGACCTTTGCAAAAACTTTTTTTTCCCAAGCTTTTCCCCTCCTTCCCCCCACCCCCTACCCCTAGATGACAGGTAATCTAATACATGCTAAATAGGATAAATTATATGCCAAATACAATACATGTATACATATCTATACAGTTATCTTACTGCACAAGAAACATCAGATCTAGAAAGAGAAGAAGAAAAAACAACCTAAGAAGGAAAACAAAATGCATGGAAATATTCACAGAAAGCATTAAAATGCTGTGTTGTGGTTCACACTCAGTTCCCACAGTCCTCTCTCTGGATGTATATGACTATCTTCATCGCTGAACAATAGGAATTGGTGTGAATCACATCATTGTTGAAGAGAACCATGTCCATCAAAATTGATCATCGTATAGTCTTGTTGCTGCGTGTAATGTTATCCTGGTTCTGCTGATTTCACTCAGCATCAGTTCATGAAACATAAAAGTTAATATCATAAGCAAATCAGAAGAGCATGGAAGAAATTACCTATTATGTTGAGAGAATGAAACACCACTACTAGGTCTATACCCTAAAAAAATCAAAGAAAAAAGAAATGTATACATTTATACAAATATTTTTGCGGAGGTCCAGCCTCCACGGGGAACTAGGTTCTTGAATGGAGGGTTGGAGTCGGCGAAGTGGAACAAGAGACAGCACACTCTATGGCGTGGTCATCAAGTTCGATTTATTGGCAAAAGCTTGTTCAAATTATTCAAGAAAGCTTGTGATTTTTATAGTCTTACAAAGTTAGAGTTGATTAGAGATAGGACAATTATTTTGCTAGGATTACAAGATTTTCTTGGGGCCCAGAAATTCCCAGGACCCCAGATGCAATGCTTCTTAGAAAAAAGAATGTACAGAATAAATTCATCAAACAATATAACAACAGTGAAACTTTAACTAAAGGGAAATGTACCTTGTGGTCATCACATCATATCTGGCAGAACATGAGCTTCTCTAAAAATGTCACATTTACTTATTCCAAGACTTATACAATGCTTTTTAATTTTTTAACATGGTCATAAGAGTTTTTTAGAATAGAAACATTTTTTTTCTCAAGAACTTATTTCCCTCAGCCCATTTATTAATCACTCATACAATAGCTTGTTTTTGTGTAGAGGTCAGTAAACCATGCAATGGCCTACTTTCCTTACTTTTTTTCCCATGACTTACTTGCTACCAATGTGTCCATCTATCACTGATGTTTACTGTTCTTTTCATCATATCATTATTTATGTAAGCGCTGCATAGGGGAGTGAAGAACCAGGTTGATTGAATTTGGAATTGTTTCAAACAAGAGGGAGTAACTGGAGATTTCTTTTGGAGTTTTTGGGGAAAGCTATCAATTTCCCAAGTTTCCCAGTCTCTAAGTTTGTTTAATGCTTCACTAGTAAAGAAGCCTTTCATGTTTAGGCAGAAAGTACAAAGGGGCTTTTTTGGGGGTGAAGGGCTTCGTGCTCACCTTATTGTGATGGATGGATATATACATACAGCTATGCCAAGAATTCCTAGAGCATAAATTAAGCAGATAATCATTAACCAAATATATTCCTGAATGCTTAGTTCTGTAGGGGCTTCTTCATGTTGCCTTGCACACATGGGGGGAGCTGGGAGTCAGGCCCTGTGGAGACCTTGTCATTCCAGGCAGGGTCCCCAACTCCCAGCATGCTCCCAGCATATTTTCCAGCAGGATTGGAAACTGAGGGGATAATCCATTAGTTGGAGAATGGCTAGACAAGTTGTAGTATAGGAATATAGTATTGTTAGAAATGATGAAGGAAATGGTTTCAAAAAAACCTGGGAAGACATATCAATTGATTGGGAGGGAAGTGAAAAGAACCAGGAGAACAATTTACACAGTAATAGCAATATTATAATCAACTATGAAAGATTCAGCGACTCTAATCAAGACAATAAACCATCACAATCCCAAAGAATTGCATAGGAAAAATGCCATCTACCTCCAGAAAGAATCAAAGCATGTTTTTCCCCCTTTCTCTCTTTTTTTCTCAGAAAGTGACTAATGCAGAAATATTTTGTATCAATTCATATATGTAATGGGTATTATATTTCCTTTCTTCTCAGTGGGAGGAGGAGTATGGAGGAAGGGAGAAAATTTGGAACTGAAAGTAAAGAAAATTTAATAATTAAAAAAAGTTAAGTGATTTGTCCAGAGCCAGTCTGAAGTAAGATGAGAATTTAAGTCTTTTGGGCTGTAACCACATTATCCACTTTCCCATTTCTATAAAAAAAAAGGTGTTCTCTCATATGTTACATAAGATAAAAAATTGTCAATGAAATTCTAAAAAAAATAACTAAGTGAAAAATGTTTGGGTTTAGATTAACATTATTTTTTAAATGCTTTATATAGGTTTGTGACTCAAAGAGTAGAGAATTAATACCTTTCATTGACAATGGCTTAACACTGAGGATAAGGTAACTCCTCTAGTGTGTTAGCAAGGGAACTACAGGAGCAAGAGGAGGCTGTCAAAAAGGAAGAATTGAAACTGGGGAAAAGCAAAAGGGATTTCCATCCACTGAGGGGAGGGGATCTCAATGAAGAACATGTACATTAAGGAAGAGTTAAATGTCTGCTATAGGAGATCTGATGATCTGTTTAATCAGGAGGGAATGGAGGGAAACCTCTTCCTCTTCCATGGAAGACATCCTGCTCAGTAGAAGGGAAATCAGAACTCCTGAAATCAGAGCAGCCAGAAATGTGAGAGGACATAAACCCAGAGAGGAATCTAGAGGGTTGCATGGCAAATGAGAATAACTAAGGGGTAGAATTACAATTTGGTTTACAGTAATTTTCACTATGGAGGCAACACTTCAAAACTCGCCCTTTCTTTCATGAATTTATATTTCCAACAATGGGAAACCACAAGGAGAAAGAGATGAGGGGAGGAGGTCAGAGAAAGAGAGAGAGAGTCACAGAGAGATGAGAGACAGTGATGGTGACAGAAAAAAGAGAGATAGAGACAAAAAGACAGAAAGAGAAGGCAGAGACAGAGGAATGGGAGAGACAGAGAAACAAAGAAAGAAGAGACAGAGACAGAAACAGAGAGACCGAGACAGGGAGAGACAGAGACATAAGGAGGAGAGAGACAATGACAGAAAGAGAGACAGAAAGAAAAGAGACAGAGAGATGGGAGAGAAAAGGAGAAGACAGAGACATAGAGACAAAGAAAGAAGAGTGAAAGAAGAACTAGAAAGAGAAGAGTGTGAATTACAAAAGTAATACAAGAAATTGATTGGACAAGGGAATTAAAATTAGACACCTTTAGAAACTATCTCTAAGGAATATCAAGAAATTAAAGAAGAAATAACAAAGTTGCAGGTCACAAGTCAAAGAATAAAAGTCAAGAATAGACTAAAAGGAAGGAAATTAATAAAGGGGTGTGGGATGGGAAGTACTGAAATCTTTCTTAGAAAAAAGGCCTGGCTTTTTTCAACAATGAGATGATTCAGACCAATTCCAATAGACTTGTCATGGACAGAGCCATCTGCATTCAGAGAGAGATGGGGATTGAATGTAGATCATACATAGTATTTTCACCTTTTTGTTGTTTGATTGCTTTTTGGTTTTTTCTCATTTTTTTTCCTTTTTGATCTGATTTTTCTTGCACAGCATGATAAATGTGGAAATATGTATAGAAGAATTGCACGTTTCACAAATATTGGATTACTTGCTATCTAGGGAAGGGAGTGGGGGAGGGGAAAGAGAAAAATTTGGAACACAACATTTTGCAAGGATGAATATTGAAAATTCTGAGATATATATATGACTTCAGGGCTGGTGCTCTATCCACTGTACCACCTATTTGCCCCAAACTCTGCACATACACACACACACACACACACACACACACACACACACACATATATATATGTACATATATATGTGTGTATACATACATATACATATATATAATAAAAATCTATTATTAAAAAAGATTAGTTTGCTATTTTTGTAACTTAATCCAATAAAAGTTAATGATACTAAAAAAAAAAAGAAAAAAGCCCTTGGGTATAGGGAAAATACTAATTTTTTAAAGTGGGAAGAGAGAAAAGAGGGAGGATTTTTAACTGAGAAGGAAGAAACTAAGTAAATAAAATATAATAAATAAATAATATAAGTAAAACCACAAAATTAGGGAAATCATTTGTAAATGGGAAGAGAAGTGCAAATACAAAAGGATGTAGTACTAAGGACTGCATCAAAATAGTTTAAGCAAAACTTGTGAGGTTTGGGGTGAGGGTGGAGCTTGGGGAATACCAACTGAAAAAAGAAACAAATTTTTTTTAATTTAAATTTTTTTCTTTATTAAAGCTTTTTATTTGCAAAACATGTATGGGTAATTCTTCAACACTGACCCTTACAAAGCTTTCCATTACAAATTTTTCCTCCCTAGTCTCCACCCTTCCCCTAGATAGCAGGAAATCCATTACATGTTAATTATGTTAAAATACTTGACAAATCAAATATATGTATACATATTTCCACACTTATCTTGCTGTACAAGAAAATCGTATCTACAAGAAAAAAAATCTGAAAAAGGAAACACAATGCAAGCAAGCATCAATAGAGAACATGAAAATGTTATGTTGTGGTCCACATTTCATATCCCTCTCTCTGGGTGTATATGGCTTTCTTCACTGAACAATTGGAACTGGTTTGAAACATAACAAAAAAATTTCTTAAAGAAATATAACGAGCACCAGTACTGAATTCAGAAGAACCTGAGTTCAAATCTGGCTTCAGACTCTTAACACTTCCTAGCTGTGTGACCCTGGGCAAGTCACTTAACCCCAATTGCTTCAGCAAAAGAAAAGAAAAGAAATAAACCAAAGAAATGCTAGAGGCACAAATGGAGGGAAAAACAAGTATAACTCCTATCATTTTAGATGAGAATTGATTAAGCTATCTATAAAATGAAAGAGAATAGCAGAATGATAAGAAAATAATCTTCCATAATATTTCCCCTTTTTAATAACTGAGGGAAACACTGTTATATCAAATATCAAGGATGTTGCCTTGCATCCAAGATAAGTAGATAAGAGAAATATACAGGGTTAGAATCAGGAAGACATGTTCCTGAGTTCAAAGCTGATCTAAAACACTTCATAAACTGTGTGATCTTAAGCAAGTCATTTAAATTCTGTTTGCCACAGTTTCTTCATCTGTAAAATGACAATAATAGCATCTATCTACAGGATTGTTATAAGGATCAAATGAGATAATAATCCCAAAGTATTTATCACAGCACCTGGAATATAATGCTATATAAATAGTAGCTATTATAATATTAGATATTATGCGTTCTAACAGAACTCAAATATACACCATCCTTTTCCCCATTCCCCTCCCCCAGTGCTAGTAAAAAGAAGGGAGAAGTTTGCTTTGGTTAGAACTGCTGAGCCTAGAGAAATGAGACACTGAGAGAAAATCATCTGGTTTCAGTGTAAAAAAAAAAAAAAAGGAAGTAGATCCATAGAATAGACTACACAACAGAGAAACAATAACCCACAATTTAATGAAACAGAAAGCACACATTATTCTTTATTTGACAAAAACTATTAGGAAAACTGGAAAGAAGGCTGGTAGAAATTAGACTTAGATAAAACTTTATATACATTCCACAATACACTCAAATATATTTTATTCCTATTGTTTGGTCATTTTTCAGTCATGTTCAACTGTGACCCCATTTGGGGTTTTGTTGGCAAAGACACTGGAGGGGGTTGCCATTTCCTTTTCCAGCTCATTTTATAAATGAGCAAATTGAGACACAGGGTGAAGTGACTTACCCAGGGTCACATAGTTGGGATGTATCTGAAAACAGCTTGGAAATCAGGAAGATGAGTCTTCCTGATTCTAAATCCAGAGCTCTATCCACTGTACCACCACTCTGCCTTAATTAAAATTAATTTATTATAAAGTGACCTTAATATTAAAGCTCATTCTATAAAAAGCGAGAAGCAGATCATATACCTTTCACAACAACTTTGGTTAGGAGATGTATTTTTAAAGAAACAAAGATACCTCATACCTCTCAGGGACCCTAATTGTTCATGGAGTTGTGAACTGGTCCAACCATTCTGGATAGTAATGTGGAACTTTGTGCAAAGGGCTATCAAACTGTGCCTATCCTTTGACCTTGCAGTGCCATTACTGAGTCTGTATCCCAAGAAAATCATTAGAGAAGGAAAGGGATACACATATTTGTACAGCTCTTTTTATGGTAGCAAAGAACTGGAAAATGAGTAGACGTCCATCAATTGGGGAATGGCTGAATAAGCTGTGGTATATGAAGGTAATGGAATATTATTGGTCTATAAAAATGATTAACAAGATGGTTTTAGAAAGGCCTAGAAAGATTTACACTAACTGATGCTGAGCAAAATAAGCAGGATCAGGAATACACTGTACACAATAACAGCAGCAAGAATGCACAATAATCAACTATGAAAGGCTGGGTTCTTCTCAGTGGTTCAGTGATCCAAGGCAATCCCAATAGACTTCAGACAGAAAATGTCATTTACATCCAGAAAAAAAGAACTATGGTGACTGAATGTAAATCAAGATATGCTATGTTCACTTTTTTCTTTTTTTTCTGTTTTTTCCCCTCTGATGTTTTTTTTTTCCTTTTGTTCTGATTTTTTCTCCCCCAACATGGCTCATAAAGGTACAGATAAAGGCAGATACAATTGTTATTGTTCATCCTTTGCATTTTAAGAGGGCTAATGACATTCAGGTCTTCCATTGAATCCTGGGCCATTGCCAGAAGATAAAGTAGATAAATTTAGTTATATGAAATTGAAAAGCTTTTGCACAAACAAAATAGTTCAGGCCCGAGAGGATAAAGGTTTGTATCAGGGTGGGGGCAGTGTCAGGAAAGTAGGGGGTATATTCAAGAATTCAACAAATGTTGCAAAGGTAAAATTAACAGACTTTGGCAACAGATTGGACATGTTGGGATAATGAGAGTAAGAGGTTCAGGGTGACTCCTCTGCTGTTAACCTGTGGGGCTGTGAGGACAGGGTTAACCCCTACACTAACTGGGAAGGTAAAAGTGGGGAGGGTTTGGGGGAAAATGAGTTCTGCTTGGTACATGTTGAATATAAGATCTATTTATTAATTGTTGTCAGATGCTAATAATAGGACTTCAATATGGAGTCACTTAGGCTAAGGAGTCCTAATGATCATAAAAGGTTTTGCCATATATAGTAATACTTTTCCACTATGAACTCTGGATTGGTTAGATAATGCTTGCAGTTTTTAATTAGATGGAATTCTTGACTTGCTGAAGAGACCTTGGCTCATTCTCATTCTGTTTCCTTAATTATCCTCAGACCCCCTTGTCAGTTTTTGGTCCTGGTAAAGAAATTTCCCCAACCCAAGATTCACCAAGGTTGGTATCAATAAGGTATTCCATGATATCTGGGTCTGATTAGGAATGTTCTCTTCTATATTTGGTATTAATTACTTGTTTTCAACCAAGCCCATTCTTAAGTTTTATATTCCTGCCATCTGACCCCCAATTTTGAGCAGAAGGTTCTCTCCCCAACATGTCTCACTTGCCTTTTACTATGTGAGTTTCTTATATGCAGAGCAAATTATGTTGCCAGGGGGTATATTTATAGGGTATTTTTTTGCGTACTTGGGGCATTACACAAGAAGAAAGTTTGTTATTCAATCATTTCTCTAAGAATCAATGTTCTAGAAATTCTTTGACCCAGAATTTGCTGTAATTAGAGCCTTAAAAGGGTGGGTAAAGCAGATGTCTCCTAGTCATCCAGTTCAAGATGTGTGAAAGGTAATTGAAGATGTGAAATTAGAAGTCCCCAGAGAGACTGGAAAGGATAATTTGAAAATCATCAGCATAGAGATGATCATTTAATCCATGAGAGCTGATGAGATCATCAAAGATTGTAGGATAGAGGGAAAAGAGAAGTGGGCTCAGGACAGCAGCTTGTGGGACCCCAACAATTAAATGGCATGATCTGGAGAAGTTCCAGCAAAGGAGGAGAAAAAGCATAGAGATAGGGGGAGACTGGGCCAGAGAGGGGATGCTCTCAAGGAGAAGAGAGATCAAGGAGAATGAAGATTTTAAAAAGTCATTGATTTGACAAGTGGGAAATGACTAGTAACTTTGAACAGTTTGAGAGGATTAAGAAGGTTCAGAAGCTGGATTGTAGGAGTTAAGAAAATGAGACTAGATAAAGTGGGGACACAGATGATCTTTTCAAGGAATTTAACTTCAAAGGGAAGAGGAGATATAGGATATCCCAAAGAGATCTTAGAGGAGGGAAAGGGACCCACATGTGCAAGAATGTTTCTGGCAGCCCTTTTTGTAGTGGCTAGAAACTGGAAACTGAATAGATGCCTTCAATTGGAGAATGGCTGAATAAATTATAGTATATGAATATTATGGAATATTATTGTTCTGTAAGAAACGACCAGCAGGACGATTTCAGAGAGGCCTGGAGAGACTTACATGAACTGATGCTGAGTGAAATGAGCAGAACCAGGAGATCATTATATACGGCAACAACAATACTATATGACGATCAATTCTGATGGACATGGCTCTCTTCAACAATAAAATGTTTCAAACCACTTCCAATTGTTCACTGAAGAAAGCCATATACACCCAGAGAGGAGGATGTGAAATGTGGACCACAATATAACATTTTCATGCTCTTGATTGATGTTTGTTTACATTGTGTTTCCTTTATCTGATATGTCTTTCTTGTAGATATGATTTTTCTTGAACAACAATGATAAGTGTGGAAATATGTATACATATATTCGATTTGTCAAGTATTTTAACATAATTAACATGTAGTGGATATCCTGCCATCTAGGGGAGGGGTGGGGAGTAGGAAGAAAAAACTTGTAACAGAAAGCTATGTAAGGGTTAATGTTGAAGAGTTACCCATACATATGTTTTGCAAATAAAATTTAAAATAAATAAATAAATACCCACTTGGTATTCAAAAAAAAAAGAAAAGAAAAGAAAATCAGCGATATGGCAACAAGCTTATATGATGATCAATTCTTATGGACGTAGCTTTTCAACAATGAGATGATTGAGGCCAGTTCCAATGATCTTGTGATGAAGAGAGCCATCTACACTCAGAGAAAGGACTGTGGGAACTGACTGTGGGAACTGAGTGTGGACCACAACAGAGCATTTTCACTCTTTTTGATGTTTGCTTGCATTTTATTTTCTTTCTTGTTTATTTTTTCATTTTTGATCTGATTTATCTTGTGCAGCAAGATAATTGCATAAATATGTATACATATATTGGATTTAACATATATTTTAACATGTTTAAAACATATATTGAATTATTTGCCATCTGAGGAAGGGGTTAGGGGAAGGGAAAAATTTGGAACACAAGGTTTTGCAAGGGTCAATGCTGAAAAATTATCCATACATATGTTTTGAAAATAAAAAGATTTAATAAAAAAATGAAAATCAGTGATAGAGAGTCAGGGTGACAGGACGTGATCTGTTGGAGGAGATGGAATGGAAAGGAATCACTTGAGAAGGGTTTTTCTTGGTAAGGAATAAGACGACGTCATCACGAGACAGGGTGAAGGAGGAGATATCAGAAAGCATCAGGATTTTAGGAGGAAAGGAAGAAGGGAGAAGGAGATCAGAGAGAGAGCTTTTTCTCTCAGCTGAGAGCTTTGCCTCATATTTCAGAGGGAAAAAATTGAGGTCATTCATCAAGAGCTCTTCATCTCCCAACCCTGAAATGTCTTTTGCACCTATCTCCTCCATTCTTGTCTCACATGAAGAACTGGCCCTTCTCCTTACCAAAACAATCACTTCTGTATACACAAATGATCCCATTCCATCCTTTCTCCAACATGGGGCTTTAGAAAGTGCACTACATTTTGGCGCCCAACACAGGGCTCCAGAAAGCACAGTACATTTTGGCGCCCCAAGTGGGGCTCTAGAAAGCGCACTACATTTTGGTGCCCCAAATGGGGCTTCAGAAAGCACACTACACTTAGCTTGTAAAATTTCTGTTTTGGAATAGTTGGTGGGTTGAGGGAATTTTAAATTGGGTAAATTAAAGTTTCTGAAATATCATTTGAACATTCATATCACATCTCATTAGGTACTCAGTAGATAGTAAATTCTGGCAGTCTGCTATGATGTGTTATTTCTAACATTTTATTGCATAATTTATATCACTAAATCTAGAAACTTTAAAGATAACCTTTGTGATTTCTAGTGTCAGTGGTTTGATCCCAAATTGACATAACCTCCTCCACTTTAGGATTGTAAACATTTTGTCACTGTAAATGTTAGCAATTTATTGTTCAATCATGTAGGATTTTTCTTAACCCCACTGACCACAGAAACACAAGCCTATCTATTCTTCACTATCTCCCAAAGTTTGTCCCAGATCATGACTGTTGTCATATCTGTCTTATCCTCTGCTGCCATCTTTTCCTTTTGCCTTAATCTTTCCCAACATCAGGGTCTTTTTCCCATGAGTCTCATCTTGTTACATGACCAAAGTATTTAAGATTCAGCTTCAGAATCTGACCTTCTAATGAATTAACTAAATAAACTTTAAATATTGACTTGATTTCCATAATAATTTTCTAAGCTTGAAGACCTAATGACTCAGAGGATTTGTGACAAGCACAATTGCACAGCTGGACTCAGACCCCAGGCCCAAGTCCTGGGTTCTAAACCAGGTCCATTCTGGCCCTCAAACTTGAAGTCATACATTCAAATTTTGGCACCCCAGGCTGTTAGGGTAGTAGCCTAGACAGGACACTGCTTTACTTGTAGAGCTGTAAGTGGCCCCTTGAGATAACTAGAAGCCTGGCACTCACCTTTTGGCCAGTCCACCAGAGGGACTTTGGCTTGAAGAAATGGGAGGAAAGGAGAGAAAGGTATGCAAAAGATCCATAAGCCCCTACAAAAGTACAGCGAATCATGTCAAGCCATCTGGGGACCACATCCATTTTAACATGTCTACCAGGCATGTAAGAACCAAGAAAGCCCTCAGTTCTGGAGGGTTCCCAGTTCTATAGGGTTCCCAGTTCTGTGGCTACAAATGTCCAGCCCTCCTACCCTCTCTCAGGAATAGCTGCAGTGATAGAAGCCTCGCTGAGGATGGGGAGTTGAAATCTAGCTTAGTCCTACCTCAGCTCTGGAGTCACAAGGAATGTCCCTTCCCACCTTCTCTCCTCCTGCCCCCCATTCTCCATTACCTGATGTGGTGTCTGTAACTTGTGCTTCTCCCTGTTATTCTGTGCCCCCGACATGCCCTGCCTGGAACTGATGACTGGGAGGTTGGGTATGTAAATGAGGCCAAAAAGAATGTGCAAAGAGGGAGGCAGGGGGAGCAGGTCATGGTGGAATTTGCAAGTTCAACCCCAGGCTCATAGGAGACCATAGGCAAGATACTGAACCCCTGGGTACAAATCTATAAAATTGGTATACTGTTCCTTGTACCAGGGACTCCACAGAGATGCTGATCATCCCCTGCTCTGTAATGTTTAAGAACTAGAGAAATTTGAGGTAGGCTCATTAGACTAGGACAAATTACAATTTACAGTGTTTAAGGAATTAATAAAGCCTTTTCCTCATGCAAGTCATAGACTCATTGATTTACAGCTTGAAGGGTCCCTAGATATCAGACAGTTCCTTCCCTTCTTCATTTTACAAATGAGATAACTGAGGGACAGAATCATTAAATGGCAGGGCCCAAGATTTGGAGTCCAGGTTCTCTGAGTACCAAACAAGCATCCAGAATTATGTCCCTCCAATAAATTGGGAAGAGAAATACTAGAGTGTTGGGGGATTTGACCATGATCACTAGACTAGTGAGGGTTAGCTGCAGGATGGAGCTTGGGTTTCTCCAATCCCAAATCCTGAACTCTAGCCATTAGGCAGTACAGCCTCACTTTTAATTATTAATATCCAATTTTTCCTCTTTATAGTTTTTGATTTCCGTATTACTTTCAATAGAAGCTGTGGAAAAAGGCACAAAAACTCTTGTGAGTGACTTGACACTTAACCCCACTCTGTGTTCCAGTATTCTCGAGGTTCCTGGAACAGGGACCATCTTGCTTTTCCAGGTCCTCTGTCAGGTTAGCCCCATACTTGGTCCTCAGGGAGGAATTCTTCATGCATTTGTTCATTCATCCTCTCTCCCCAAAGTAACCCTTCACAAACGCCCACCCTGTGCCAGCCTCTTTGCTCATTGTTATGGGAGCAGCCATCAGCCCGCTGCCACTGTTGTCTTCCCAGGCTCAGGCTCTCCCATAGTCCTGATGGCAGAGTTAGGAGGGCCATCCAGTCCCCCTGTCATGAGTCTGACCAGTGAGCCATGCCCTCTGGAGGACATGTGCCAGGGGGCTGCTCAGAGGAGTCCAGAGGCAATGACACCCCCTCCTTCCCCTCCATGGCCTGCACATAGACACAAGCACACATGCACATTACCCACAAACATGCATCCCAGACAAACAGCACGCCTCCACCTCCATACCACACACACAATACAGCACAAACATGCACTACACAGACAACACACAGCCTACACACCCGTACATACAACAGACAGAGCACATGTGCCCAAGACACAGCCTACACAGCAATATATACACACAACCATCCTCATACACACAATCCACATATGCAACACAACACCTAACATAAGCTCACAATCACACAGAAATACAACAGTCTTCCACACATGACACACATATGTAACAATGTACACATGCAAACATACAGCAGTACCACACATCTGTAATGCAAAGCATAGAAAACAACAGACCTACAAATAAAACACAACACGATTTGCACCCATACCACACAACACACAGTGTACACATGTGCCCACAACCCAAAACAACACAATACAGAACATTCCATGTATATATACAACAGGTGTACAATCCAACACACATACACAGAATACAAACAGCATGTAATACAATACACATGTAACATACACAATAGATATAATACACATTTATAATCTACAGCACACCTGCACACAAAAAGCACACAGGACAAAAGCAACAAATGTGCACATACACATACCCTGGCACTCTTCTTCATAGCTGTTCTTTTTTCCACCAGCATTTTCCAGAACTTGAGGCCCAGGTCCCTAGTGGCCGGTGTGGATTGTCCAGAGAGTAGACTACATCCCCTACCAGGAATTTCTCCAAAGGCCCAATCCAGTAGCACTTTACAAAGGGACCCCCTCACCAATGGTCAGTAGCTCCTTTGGATCAAGGGCTGTTCTGCCTTTCCTTGAATCTGTTTAGCACAGTGCCTGGAATACAGTAAGTGCTTAGCAAGTGGTTATGGACTTGGTATAACTATGATAGAACATTTACTGTGTTCCTCTTCTGGGATCAGAAAGAGTTGAAAAAGCCTGAATGGAAGATTTGGGCAGTGCCGGCACCACAGCCATCAAAACCTGGGTACGGTGGCCAGAGGAGAGGGAGTAGGTGGTTTGATCCTCATACCCTTGGAGGTTGGAGAGAAGTCAAGTCTAAGAGAGGTGTGCCATGGTGATGAGATCATGGGGATGTCAGTTGTCCAAGGCCAGTTGGTGGAGGAGCAAGAACAAAAGCCTTGCTATACTTCCCCTTTATCAATTAATCAGTATACACGTCTTCATTGCCTTCTATGTGCCAGACTCTAGGAGAAGAAAAGCAAAAAATGAAATTATTTCTGATGGTGAACAGCTTGCTTCCTAGCAAGGTATAAGCACAATTCTTAACTATATACAAAATAATACCTAAATATAAAACAGTTTGGGAAAGTAGGCACTGTTTCAGGAATCAGAAAAGAGCTTCTTGTAGAAAGGTGAGGAATTAGAGGAGGTCAGGCATGGGAAGGAGAGCGTGCTTACTAGTTAAGGGAGACAATCAGAGCAAGGAGTGGAAAAAGACCAAAGAGATGGAGCAACATGTGTAAGGAGCAAAAAGAAGATCCCTTAGGCTGAATTACAGGGTGTTGGTGGCAAGAGAAGCTAAGAAAAGCAGTAATTGGGATCAATTACTGAAGGGCTTTCAAAGCACATTTATTCTTACAGCTAAAAGGGGGCTGATGGACTTTATTGAATGGGAGAGGGACATGGTGAGAATTTTGCTTTAAGAAAATCAGTCACCTTATCAGACAGGTGGAGCATGAAAGATTTAAGGCAGGGAGAACAATTTAGGAGGCCAGGTGAGATGTGAGGAGACCTAAAACTAAGGGGCCATTTGTGTGAGTAAAGAGAAGAGGACAGATATGAAAGTTGTGGAGTAGAAACTGCAAGACCTGCTAGCACCAGATCTCAAACTATAAAACAAAGTAGTATCATCAAAACAATCTGGGACTGGATAAAAAAATAGAATGGTAGAATGAACATATTAGGATTCAATTTGCAGAAGCAAAGGAACATAGTAACCTATTATTTGATGAACCCAAAGATCTCAGCTATTGAGGCAAGAACTCCCTATTTTAAGGAAAAACAAACAAAACAAAACAAAAACTACTGGGAAGACTGGAAAGCACTCTGGCAGAAAGTAGACATAGAAAAACATTTCACACTGTATACCAATATAAGCTCAAAATAGCACCTGATTTAGACATAAAAGGTAATATAAACAATTAAGTGGAACATGAGCGAGGTCTAAGGATAGAGTTTATAACCAAGCAAATATATACAAAGATTCATGGGAATTAATGGATAACTTTTATTAAATAAAATTTAAGTTTTTATAGAAATAAAACCAAAGCAGCCAAAATTAGAAACTAGGGAAAGTCTTTGCTGAAAATTTCTCTGATAAAGATCTCATTTATCAAATATATAAGGAATGGGGCCAAACTCATAAAAATAGAATCCATTCCCCAACTGATAAATGGTCAAGTGATATAAAGATTTTTCATCAAGGCTATCAATAGCTGTCTGAAAAAATGCACCAAATCAATTAGAGAATTGCAAGTTAAAACAACTCTGAGATGCTACTTTATGCCTATTAGTTTGGCTAAGAAAATACAGAAAAGGAAAATGACAAATGCTGGTGGGGATGAGAAAATAGGGACACTACTGCTCTGTTGGTTGAACTGTCCAACCAAAATGAAGAGCAGTTTGGACCTAGACTCAGAAAACTATAAAGCTGTGCATACTCTTTGACCTATCAATATTGCTTTTAAGTCTTTACCCCATCTGGGTCACAGAAAAAAAAAGGATCCATAAACCAAAATAATTGTAGCAGCTCTTTCTGTGGTGGCAAAGAATTGGAAACTGAAGGGATGCCCATTAATTGGGGAATGGATCAACAAGTTGTGGTATATGAAAGTAATGGAATACTATTATGCTATAAGAAATGAGGAAGGGAATGGTTTCAGAAAAACCCAGGATGTTTTGTATGAATTGATATAGAGGGAAGTGACAGAATAGGAACAATTTATACAGTAACAGCAAAATTACAAAAGAATGAAAGATTTAGCCTTTTTGATCAATGTGATAATCTACCATAATCACACAAGACTCATGGTGAAAAATACTATCTGCCTCTAGATAGAGAATTGATGGATTCAAAGTGTAGATTGAAGCATCTTTCCTTTTTGGAATATGGCTAATGTGGAAATCTTTTTCATGACTTCATATGTATAATTAATATTGTATTTTGAAGAAGAAGGGAGAGAATATGAAAGTGAAAACAAAATGACATTAAAAAAATAAACATCACAATCTGGCAACTGACCAGAAATGAGGGTTGATGGGAAGTGAGGTATTGAGGAAAACATAGAAGCTGGTTGGTTGGTTGTCATCTTTGTGCTCAAAGAGGACCAAAATGACGCTGGGGTTGAAGTCCAGTGTGTCCAATTGTGACTGATCGGACCTGATGCACTCAGGTGTTCTACCACAGATTGAGCACAATCCATATTAGCCTAAAAGAAACTAGAAGAGGGAGGCCCTAGAGGCAATGATCACTCACCCCATGCTAATTAATACTCTATGCATCAGAGTGAGTCTCCAAGAGGAGCATGAAGGAAACAGTCAAAAGAAACAAAAGATCCTGGAGTCGGGAATCTTGAGCATTTTCAAAATGACCATGAACATATTCTCAGCCCTTGAGGCCCTGATTGAGATCTTCTTCTTCTCCATAAATTTTGTATTTAATAAACAGCTGCCTCATTTTTCAACAAAGACTCATGTATAAAGGCTTCAAAATGGGTCAAAATAAGTTATTTCAGTCTGTATATTGCTAAAAAAAATCATCTACAATGATGTCCAAATTCAGACTCCTCAAAGGAAGGAGATTTAAATGGAGAGGATCATAGCCCTGTTTTGCATCAGCTTGGACCTTTGGGGTTGGGATATGGAAAAAAGGATCTTGACAACAGATTGTCATCAAGTCATATTAACGAAAGAAAGGATAAACGTGTGATTTCATCCAGATCTAGTTCCTTTCTCTATGGAAAGCCATTTAATGTGACTTTTCTAGAATTTCAATCCAGTGGCAGACTGTGTCTAAGCTCTAAGGTTAATATTGGACCAAATCATGTTGTTAATCTTAATCTTATCTTCATCTTCCTACTCGACCTTTTCCTCCTTTTTTTGCCTTTATTATTATTATTGTGATATACCCTTCTTGGCTTGTCTATTCCACGCCCTACAATCCAGAGCATATCTCTGCCTTGCAGTCTAGGTCTCTTAATGAGTTTTATCTCAACCCATCTTGGTCTCCTACCTTCCAAAGGATCTAAGCAGAAAGCAAGATTCTCTAGTCAACTCATTGATGATAATATATTCAACAGAAAGAGCTTAAGAACAAGGATATACAAACTGTGTATACCCTTTGATCCAGCAGTGTTTCTATTGGGCTTATATCCCAAAGAGATCTTAGAGGAGGGAAAGGGACCCACCTGTGCAAGAATGTTTGTGGCAGCTCTTTTTATAGTGGCTAGAAACTGGAAACTGAATGGATGCCCATCAATTGGAGAGTGGCTGAACAAATTGTGGTATATGAATGTTATGGAATATTATTGTTCTGTGAGAAACGACCAGCAGGACGATTTCAGAGAGGCCTGGGGAGACTTACATGAACTGATGCTGAGCGAAACGAGCAGAACCAGGAGATCATTATACACGGCAACAACAATATTATATGATGATCAATTCTGATGGACATAGCTCTCTTCAACAATGAAATGTCTCAAACCAGTTCCAATTGTTCAGTGAAGAAAGCCATATACATCCAGAGAGAGGGATGTGAAATGTGGACCACAACATATCATTTCCATGATCTCTATTGATGTTTGCTTGCATTGGGTTTCCTTTCTCAGATATTTTTTTGTTCATGTAGATACGATTGTTCTTGCACAGCAAGATAAGCATGAAAATATGTATACATATATTCGAGTTGTCAAGTATTTTAATATAATTAACACATAGTGGACTTCCTGCCATCTAGAGGAGGGGAGGGGACTGGGGGGTGGTGGAAATTTGTAACAGAAAGCTTTGTAAAGATCAATGTTGAAGAACTACCCATACATATGTTATGCAAATAAAAAGCTTTAATTAAAAAAAAGAACAAGGGTATATCATTAACTAGCATTTAGCCCCTTCTCCTAGGAAAACATATGCATTTTAGCATGGGATTTCTGAAAATAAGACCTCAATATCTAAGACGTGTCCCAAATTCTATGAAGAGGAATTTAGGGCTAGGTAGAAGGAAGACATATCAGGCAGGTTAGCAAGAGACCTGGGGGATATAAGTAGCCTTCAACAACTGGGGTGATATTCACTGATGTTACTCTGTTTGGTTTCTAGATTATGGCTTTCATAGATTCAAATCCCCAAGAACCAGAAACAGATGAACTACAAAATTTATATGATGACCTTGCTAACAAATATAACACATACTAGCTGTTAACTTTTTAAAAAGAAGACTCTTCTGCTAAGAACATGTAAGAAGACAAAAAACAATTCTCCTTAGTATTGGGATTTTTTCATTCTTTAACCAGAGCTTTTTATAGCTTTATAGAGTGAGTCACTGGTCTTCAACAATAGTTTTTATTTGGGCATTTCTGCCTCCTTTCTGCCACCTTCATCATTTTCTGGAGTGGAGCACAAACTCTGTGGGGCAGTGTGGACTTTTCACAGATGTGAGAACCACCAGAAAGGGTGATGGGTATCAGAAAGACACGATACTGGTAGAATACTGATTTGTGATTCAATAGAAATTTCCAAAGGGAAATAAACATGAAGACTAACAAGGGTCTCTTTTTCTGGAATGCAAGAAAGGATTTGAGATCTGACATGAACAGGAATCTTTTCTATTCTACTCCCTGCTACATAGTATCCAACAACTCATCTAGAACAACCTAACTAATGAGAAAACAATAGGATGTAAAATCTTCCTGTAAATTTATTATAAGTACTGTTTTATATCAATCCATACTTTCTTCTAAAATAAATTTAACTAAGGCTAAGGTTAATTATACCTAATTTGCACACCTTTCCATTCAGAATCATTTTATTTATTGGAAGGACAAATACAAACTCATTTACTGATTGCCAGATAGAACCAAAGAAAAATGGCACAGGGGAAGCAGGGGAAAGAGTTTAATTAAAGGTGAAAGGCAAAAAGAGATGGGACACTGGGCATGGGGAGAGTGAGAAATGAACTATAAGCAGCCCATCTACTCCAAGGAAAATACCAAGTTTCTGATGGACTGTTAGACACAGGGAGGACAGATTGAAAACCTCACCTGGGGCAACATTTGTCTTTTCCCAGCTGTCACTGCCAGATGAAGGAGTTGTATGAAAAAGAGGACATTCCCATTCATATAGCATTTTATATCCTGAGAGAAAACATGATTACCTTCCCTTTAGCAAAGAAGAAACTTGGAGGAATAACTTCAATTCAGAAACACGTCATAATTTCAATATAACAAATAATTTCAATTCATTTCACATCACCAAAATGTAGAGGACATTGGTAATTCTCACATTCCTTCAGCAATTTAAAAATTACTGAGCTTAGCAGTTAGCTATATTTAGTTCCCATAGAAAGTATTATCCTCATGTCATAGATGGGGAAACTGAGGCTTCTAGAGGTTAAATGGCTTGGCCATGGTCCCTTAGCCAGTAAGAACTAACCACTGGTCTCCTCAGTGACTCCCCTACTTCTCCCCATTGAGGTAAACTTTTTTGCCTACCCTTCCCCTACTCACTTCCTTTTTAAACAGCAATTTTTCAGTAGAGGCCTTGTGGGGTCCTAGAACCTCCACTCTTATTCTCCCTCCCCCATAATCCTTGGTTCAAACTGAATGTCTCAGAAAGTTTATCTGAAACCACATTTTTTACTCTGAATGCCAAAGAAATTGAGGTTCTGATTGAAACTCAGCCAGAATTAGGTAACTAATAAGTAGGAGACTAATGGCTTAAGCCCAGATTTTCTGCTGCAGGTCTGGTGTTCCTTTCATCATACTCTGATGCCCCTTATGCTGTCTTTCTCAATTCTTAAGATGCAATATTCTATCATTTTCATAGCACAGGAAACCTTTCTGGTTAGCAAAAGAGAAAGCCATAGTCTACTTGCTTCTTTAATCTTCTTTTCTGTTTTTCTGTCTCCTGTTCCCCCCAAAAAAGGCAGAAATTCTGCATCATCATTGTGTCTAAAGTCTGATGCCTACCTTAGAATTACACAAATCCTATAAAAACAAGATAAAATTCAATGTAGAGAAATTTGAGATTATAAATCCTAGGGCAAAAAGGATATCAGCACAAAAAACCTGAAAGGGCAAACGTTAGTGATAAAAAAGACCTTTCATTAACCTCAGCTGACAAACTCCATCAATACAGAATTAGGGGGGAAATATGCAAAAAGGGCTTCCTCTCATAGCCTTTTGTGAAGGCTGCTAGACATCATCTGGTTCAACCCTCCCTCACTCTACAATCTGGAATGGCTCAAGATCCAAAATCAAACAATCAAGGAATGGCACAAAATGAATTGAAAAGAGCCTCTGTGACTTTTTCATTTACCCTATCACTAAAAAGGAATCACTTTTACAACATATCTAACAGGTAACCACAGAGCTTTGGTTATTAAACTCTCAAAAAGGTAGACCCTATTCTCCACTCTTCCCCCACCATGAAGCAGGTATAGGCAGCCATTTGTGTCCAGGGCCAGAGACCAATTCAAACCATATTTGGGTACTATAAGCTATCTGGGTTATGCTTTTTAAGATACTTGAAAAAATCAGAGATGGTTAGGAGAAAGAAGCCAAGCCAAAGGGAATGGATACTGGGAAGAGAGCCAAGAAAAGGATGTAGCAAGAAATAATATAGCTGCATACATCTCACTCCCCATCACTCACTCCCCTCCCTTACCACCTTTCATCTAGAAGCATCTACTGTGGTGCAGACTCAATCCCAGGTCAAGAATTTGTAGAACTGGGGCAGCTAGGTGGCGCAGTGGTTAGAGTACCAGCCCTGAAGTCAGGAGGACCTGAGTTCAAATCTGGTCTCAGACACTTCCTAGCTGTGTGACCCTGGGCAAGTCACTTAACCCCAATTGCCTCAGCAAAAAGCAAAAAAAGAAAAAAAAAGAATTTGTAGAACTTAGGCCAGGGGGCCAGTGATTAGACTTTGGGAGCACTGAAAATCTGCAGGTCCTCAGCCTGAGCTGTAAGAGCTTGTAATAATGCAGCATTTAATATCCTGAAGAAAGCAACAATAGTACTAAGCCAGATCCTCTCTCCAAAAATGTAACGGCCTGCCTTTAAGATACCCTGAAGTCAGAAAGTAAATTGGAAGAATGAGCAAACAAAAAAGGAATCCCATTGTAAAAGGCTGTTATGGTAACTAAAGCTAAAGACATAAATGTGGAGGATAATGACTCCAAAATGCTTCCAAAGTCTTACAGAGAAACATAGCCTGGGAATAAACTCACCTAAAATTCCTGCAAGAGATGAAGAAAGAGCTCAACAAAGAGTTGTGAAATTTTTTTCTAAATTAGAATACTTGAGGAAAAAATTGAAAGAGAAACAAGAAAAATTAGAAAGGAAATAAATAGCATGGCATAATAGGCACAAAACTCATCCAAGCAACAAACTCCTTGAAAATTAGAATGGATCAAATAGAAACCAATGATTCCATGAGACTAAAAGAATTATTAAAGCAAAAACAAAAGGATGAAAATAATAGAAGCATGTGTAAGGTACCTGATGGAAAAAACAACTGATCTGGAAAGCATATTAAAAAGAAAATACTTAAGAATCATTGATCCTGGAATATACTTCATACATGAGACACAGTAGCTAATGTTTATAGTAACCTCATGTTTGATAAACCCAAAGGCACCAGCTGTAGGATAAGAACTCACTATTAGACCAAAAAACTTCCAGGAAAACTGGAAAACAATAAGAATCATTCTACTTGAACACCATGATCTAAAAAGGGAGCCTAGATATCATATTTCAAGAAATCTTGAAAGAAAACTGCATCAATCTTTCAGGAAAAGAAGAAAAATTAGAAATAGTCATTGATCACAAATATATATATATATAGCTATATATTCCCTTATATTATTATATATAGAAAGAGACAAATGGGGAGACAGATAATTCTTTTTGAGGTGGCAAACAGTGGGAATCTGAAGAGGTGCCTATCAATTGGGAAGTAACTAGACAAGTTATGGTATACAGATGTAATGAAATTTTATTGTGATGTAATAAAGGGATGGTTTCTCAGAAACCTGGGAAACTTAAATGAACTGATACAGAGTGGAATGAACAGAATAATAGCAACAAGACTATAAAAATAACCTTACAAGACTTAGGAACTGTAATAGATACAATTGCCAAACAATTTCAGAGGATTCATGATTAAACATGCTATCCACTTCCTGATGCAAAAGTGATGGACTCAAGTGTAGAATAACATACATACATATATATCTATATCTATATCTACATATATATACACAAATAGAGATACATATATACATGTATATATACATATACATATATATACTTATAAACATATGTGTGTGTGTTTAGTCAATACTGCTATAAGAGGATACATGCATTTCTAAAAATCACTGTGCTATGCAAAAATTACACAATAAAAACCATAAGGCTGGGGCAGCTAGGTGGCGCAGTGGATAGAGCACCAGCCCTGAAGTCGGGAAGACCTGAGTTCAAATCTGACATCAGACATTTAACACTTCCTAGCTGTGTGACCTTGGGCAAGTCACTTAACCCCAATTGCCTCAGAAAAAAAAAAGCAAAAAAAAAAAAAACATAAGGCTTATGGAAAGAATTAAGTTAGGAATACAATGTTCAAAAGCTTTTGTCAGCAATACATTAAAAAAAGATAGGCACTTAAAAAATTTAGCACAGTTTTATGCATGTTAAATGGTTAAGAAATATTTAAATACAACCATAAACAGTGGCTAAGTCTGAGACCTCAGGCTGACATTCATCCTCTATCTCAATTTCCATGGGGCCTAGGCTAGCAAAATTGATACTTATAGACAAGAGAGATGCTTAAGCTGAGAGGCAGGAAAACAGAGCTCAAATCAAGATGAAGGCTGAAGTGGGGGAAGAGTAGAATGTATGAAAGTGGACCAGCTCTCCTCGAGCTCCTATTACAACAGAAGATTTAAAATAAATGTGGTACTTTGTCTTTAAAAAAGAGCAGAAGTTTACTTGTGGGAGTGGGTGCAGAAAAGTTGCAATTTGTGAAGTAATATAGTTTTGTTTTCATTTTCATGGAGGAAAACAAGTATTAGTTAAAAAAACAAATTCTTTGTTTTTAACTAATTATTCTCTAATATACCAATCACATTGGAACAAATTCATGTTTTCAAAACAAATACAACATCAAAATGAATTTGTATATACACACATAATGTATAAACAAATCTATTAACTATTTCTTTTAGAAACGGGCATTGTGGAAATTTATTTTGCTTTACTTTCTTGTTTATAACAGGAGTTTTGTTTTTATTTTGTTGTCACTGGGCACTAGGGAAGAGAGGGGAGAGAGGCAGATTTTTTTTCTGTTTGAAAAAAATAATTCTGGAAAAAAAGGAAAAAGAGACAAGCTGATTGAAAGGATGGAAAACAGGCCGTCTAATGAAAATTTAAGAGAAATGAAATGTCTTTACCTTGAAGAGAAAGTTAATACAATGTATGAATGATTTTATGGGGGTGATATTAAAATAACATTTTCAGGTCCACAAAAAAAACAGAGAAGAGAAATGGGCTTGAAGTAAAAAAGAGAAAAATACTTCACGTGCTTCTTAACCATGAGCTACAGACTCAGGGCAGCTGAGAAGTCCTTAGAAAAAAGGCTCCTGGATAACCCTTCTTCAACTGTTTGGATGTAGGATGAAAGCTCTCAAGGCTCCTACCAGCTCCATGATTCTATGACACTAGGGTTCTAGAACTATGACTCCATGGCCCTGTGACTCCATGATTCTAATACCTAGTCCAGGAGCAGTCAAGCTACCCTGGTAACCTTGGCAGGGGAGCAGAGCATGATCTCGGCTGTGATGTTGGCCAGCCTGTTTGCTTAGCATATTCCTGTCAAACAATCCATTTCCTTACCATGCCACCAAAGTCTAGGGTAGTGGAGATCCAGGAACTTCCCAAGGATCCTCTCCAAACAGAACAGATAGTCATTACTGCATTTCCCTACAAGCCTCCTAAGACCCTATTGAACTTCCTGAAGGGGGAGCCGAAGATGATGGGGGTAAGTCAGACTGCCTCCAAAGTGGGGGTCAGGGTAAGAAATCATTCCTCTCTGCCTGGATCATGTCACTCATCCATTCATTTAACAAATGCTTATTAAGCAACTACTATGTACCAAGACCTCTGTTTGGTGCTAGGGACACAGACACAAGGAAATCACATTTTATTTCTGCATAATTGCAGTGGATAGAGTGCTTGGCCTGGAGTCAGGAAGACTCCTTTTCGCGAGTTCCAATACAACCTCAGACATTAGGCTAGGTGATCCTCATTTGTGTCAGTTCCTCACACATAAAATGAATTGGAGGAGGAAATGGTAGACAAGTCCAGTTTCTTTGCTGAGAAAATCTCAAATGAGATCACAAAGAGTCAGATATAACTAAAAAAAACAACTCAACTAAAAAAAAAAAAAAAACCAACTCAACAACAATCTAGCAAGTGTTGATCACTGAATTGGGAAAATAAGAGATAGGATGCCATGTTTGAAAAACTTCCTGGTTTAACTGTTCCTGATTTACCCTGCTCTAATTGCAGGCAGATGATTCTAAGAATAACCTCCTTTCTAAATACAAAGTTTAAACAGGATAAATTAGAGACATGTTTATAGACAAGAACTAGTCTTGTGACTTGGAAATTCTTCTTGAAAATACATATCATACTATATTGAATAAGAGGGGAAAAAAAGAAAAGAAAAACGTAATTTTTAAAAAATTCAAACCAGACTAACTCAGTCCCTTCCTTAACTATGAGCCAGTCAATGTGCTAAATGCTGAAAATACAAATACAAGCAGTATTTGGTTTTTGCTTTTTAAAAAATTTAGTAACTATACTTCTCTTTTTAATTTATGGAATAAAACAAGCGTTTCAATAACATAGTACAATAAAAAAGATGATTGATTCCCACATGAAACTGCAAATCTTCTATACACAACTTGCTATTCCTTTCAAACATACAACAAAATTAATCATGCAAATTCTTTCATCTTCTCTTCTTCTCTCCCTCCCCCAAGCAGTATTTGGTTTTATCCTATTACATTTTTATGCAATAGAATAATAAATTTATTTTTAAATAATAAAGTTTATATTTTCCAATTACATGTAAAGATAGTTTTCAACATTTATTTTTGTAATATTTTGATTTCCAAATTTTTTCTAACTCCTTTTCTTCCTTCCCCCATCCCCAAGACAGAAAGCAATCTAATATAGGTTATACATATGCAATCATTTTAAGCACATTTCTATATTAGTTATGTTGTGAAAAAATTGAAACAAAATGGAAAAAATCATGAGAAAGAAAAAAAGGTAAAAATTAGTATGCTTTGATCTGCATTCAGTCTCCAAAGTTCTTTCCCTGGGTACAGATGGCATTTTCCATCCCAAATCTATTGGAATTGTCTTGAACCACTGCATTGCTGAGAAACACTAAGTCTATCATAGATGATTATCATACAATCTTGCTGTTACTGTGCAGTGTTCTGGTTCTGTCCAAACAGTATTTGTAAGAAAGAAAGCCCGGCCCTCAAGAAGCTTACATTCTAATAGGAGAAAACACACATGGGAAAAAGTTGAGAAGGGATGGATCCAAGGGACTTGGTAAACAAAGTTCAGAGTTTGGAGTACAGTTTAAAGAAGAATAAAGGTAAACTGGCTTAGGTATCCTCCTTATAAGGGAGGTTCTGGGAAGAACCAGACAATCAAAGGGAGAAGGGAGAAGCCATAGGAATGGAGGGTACTTCCAATATGTGAAGTCCAGAAGTATAGCCTTGAGAGGAGAAACCAAACATACTAATACTATGATAGGCTGCCAAGAGTCAGCAACAGATGACTTTGAGTAATCCATATTGCCTTGCCCAAAGTAGCTGCTTAATAAATGTTTATTTGAATAAGTAAAAGAGAAAACCAGGTTTTGGCAGCAGCTTCCCCAAAGTCCCATCAGTACATAATACATGTGATGTGCTCATTAAAAACATAAATGTTCAAATACAATGGACAGAATAATTTAGTGGAGTTAAAACCCTGAATTGATAGGACATGAAGACTTGTTCCCTTTGTCATTAATGGCCTTGCTCTTCAGATCTCACTCCACATAAAATATTTGATTTGGAATCTTTCTAATGCACTTGACAAAAGATGGGCTGGAATCTGAGACCCTCACTCAACTGTAGGGATCTTATCTATCTCCACTTTGTAACCCCTCTCCTCATCAATTCTCTTTACATAATAGGTACTTATTAATCATAATTAAATGAATAAAAATAATTATATTTTGATATAGCACTTTATCCTCTTTTCCTCCCCCCAAACTATTGTAATCTGGATGATTACTGACCTTGGAAAGATTTTTCACAGGTACAGCACTGAGTCAGAATTAGGGCCAATACAGACATTTACTTGGGTCTTCCCCAATCTACCCTCCCCTGACATGTGTAGAATATAATTCTGCAATAGTAATATCACCCTAAGGATGTTCTGATACAAAACTGGGGGTGAGGGCAGGGCAGAACTGGGAGAGACAATGACCCATCTTCTCAAGTAGGACTCTTTAGGCCTATTTCATACCCTTCTCTGAGGAGGTTTCTCCCTCTGAGGTCCGGCTGCTGGGTCTTTCTCATCTCTAGCCAAGTGAAGGCCTATCAGTCAGTCAATAAAATAAGCCTTTCATATGTGCATTGTAGTTAAGTACCAAGGATACAAAAAATGGCAAAAGTCAGCCCCTTCCTTCAAGGAGTTCACAATTAAATGGACCTAGATGGTGAAGATAAAATAATTTTAAGGGGTTGCCCAAAGAATTCAGCACCCTCCACTAATTGTGGGCTAAAGGAACCCTTCCTGAGCTCCCAAAGAAATAGATTAGGCTGAAGATCTTTTTAAAAAGCAACCTACTTTTAAACCAACCTCCTTATCCTGACACATTTCTCTTTATGCAGGTTTTCCAGATTTTATTGGGTCTTATTATCACTGCCATGGGGTACATTTTATGGCACAGTGTCAACAAACTTCATCTTCAAAAGAATTATCCTATTATCTTTGTCACAGGGTATCCATTCTGGGCAGGAGCATGTGTGAGTATGGTAAATAACATAGAGACAAAATGGAGGATTCCTTCAGATTAGATTAGATTCATGATCCTGATTATAGAATATGGGTTAGAGGTTGGGCTTATAGATGACCAGGGATGAGAAGGCATGTTCCCATAGCATCCACATGTAAGAGGGCAGTAGAAATAGGCCCCATCCATTCCATTGTCATGCACCTGGTGAGTGGTGCCAACTTGCCACACTCTAGGTATTCACTTGTTACCATTGTACAAATTACACTTTCAGTAAGTACATTACTATCTGTCTGAGGAGCCTAACCTTAAGATGGCTTAACTGGTGAAGCTAGTAAAAGGGAAAGGGATGTGACAGTTCCTAGTCACATAGCTACCTCTAGGATTAGGGTTGAGGGTGGGCATCTCCACAAAGAAATCTTCTGCATCAGAAGCCATGGTCCCCAGTAATCTGGTGGGTTAGATGGCCTTGGAGGTCCCCACAGATCTAGATCCAGGACACTAAGCTCTTCTGGGTATTGAGCACATAGCTGACCCAGAACCTACCTATTCCACCATGATATTTATCTTCCCCCTGGGAATCCCTGACTCTTTCCTGAGCTATGGTGACCCACTTGGGGAGTGGGGAGGCCCACTTAAGCCTATGAAGATATGCATGGGTTACCTTTAGGGTCTATTTTGAGTCCACTAACCCATGTGTTCTCTCAACAGTATGTTATTACAGGATACTTCACAATTCTTAACGAAATAAAACATCCTCGCTGGGTAAGAACAACCTCTTGACATTTCAAAATTTCCATGTAGTTTAATAGCTCCTGATTAAAAGCTTTCAGAAATCACCAGGCCCATAGTGATTTTCCGTGGCCTATCTAAATGGAAATCAGACTTTCTATTTGTTAATACATCAACTCCCTACATTATTACAGAGCTCCAAGTTTGCAAAGTGCTTTGAAAATATCATCTCATTTGATTCAACAATCCTAGGAGGAAGGTGCTATGTTACATTTTGTAGTTGAGGACACTAAAGAAAAGAAAGATTCAGTGATTTGGCCAAAGTCACATAGCCAGTTAGTGTCTGAGACTGGATTTGGGTTTTCCTGACTCCAGATCCATTCTATCCATTGAGCCACTTGGCTGTGCTACCAGCCAGCCCATGCAGTAGTAGACCTGAAAAGGAATTCCCTCTAGGAGAACAAGTAGTCATTCCATCTTTGCTTGAAGGAATCTGGTTATTTCTAAAAATTTTTCCTGATTTCAAAACTAATCTATCTTTGTTGTCCTTGACCCAAACCCTCATTTCCTTCTGGTCCTAGTTGTGTTCTCTGGTACTGGGTATATCCCCACAAGACCATGTCCACATGACCCAATAGCCAGTCATAGATTTGAACAACCCTTGGGCGAGTGCGTCTCTGTAGGTTTAATATTCATAGTTCCTTCAAATAATTCTCATGTGGCATGAAAAGAAGATATTTAGCACTGTGGCTGTGCTTTCTTTCAATGGCCCTCCTAAATGATCTCACCTCACTGAACTGTCTTCCAGATGGGGTCACACCAGGACAGAAGAGAGTGAGCTATCATGGCCTGCCAATGGAGCTTGCCTTGGCTCTTCTGGTTGCCATGTCAAGAGTATAGATTCATATTGGGATTGCATGCCATTCAAACCTCCAGTACTTCTTCAGTCACTTTTAGTCATCCCTTCTTTTTAATTGTTATGTTAATTCTTTGACTCTTGTGGTTGACCTTGAAAAGACAAGAATGGAGTCATGGATAGAGAACTGATTTCAAACCCCACATTCAAGCCCTACCTTTTATACATACTGGATGTCACCCAGCTTCTCAGTAATCTCCATAGCCACAAGTTGCAGAGAAGGTGCCAACCTGCATTAGTAGAAAAGATCACTTCATGTGGGAGTCTCTCTATCAACAGAATCAAAAATCCAAAGTCTAACTCTACATATCATCACAGTCTATTCAAGCCAATGTTCTAGTATTTAAATATCTTATTTAATCTTGACTCTGTCATCTGATGTGTTAGCTATCCATTCTAGCTTTGTGTCATTTCCAAAATTCATATCCATGCTTTCATCCAAGTTATTGACAAACATGTTAAATATAAGACAAAGACTAAATCTCTGGGATTCTCCAGTGGAAACCAACTTCCAAGTTGACATCAAATGAATAATGATGACTCTGGCTTTAGTCATCTCACTACTTCTGAATTAAGTTAATTATACCATCACCTAAACCGATCTTCCACCTTTTTTTACAAGGACAACATGAAAGATTTTCTCAAATGCTTTGTTAAAGTCAAGTTAAAGCATATCTATAATATTCCCTTGTTCTTTTTTAAATATATACACATATTGAAATTTTAAACTCAAATACAAAATGACAAAAGAAAAAAATACTGCCGTGTACACAGCAGATCATAGAAAAGTCAATATAAAACCATAGATTTCCATTTCAAGAAAATCTATATAATGCTACACATTATTTTCAAAGCTCTCCAGTTTTTCTTTGCCTCCTTGTTTCTCTTTTCTCTATTTTTTCCTCCCTCCCCACTACTTAAAGAAAGCATGGATAAAGATAAGCATGGATATATATGTGTGTGTGTGTGTGTGTGTGTGTGTGTGTGTGTATAGTACATATACATATAGAGATATCTAGAAATATACAGAGCATTTCCCATACCACAGCAGTATTCTAACCCAACCACATCCTGTTTGAGAGATTTTATATGAAAGTTTTTTCCCTAAATTTTCCGCAATCCTTCTATTCTTAGATACATAGGTTTTATTTACATCAGAAAATTTTAATTTAAAATAATTGAAATTATCCATTTTATACTTCAGTAATGCTCTTCCTTATACTATGGTTTAAAGTCTGATACTACTGAATCTACTTCCTTTACATTTTTCTCCCCAGTTTCTTTGAAGTTCCTGACCTCTTGCTCTTCCAAATGAACTTTATATTTTTTCTAACTCTGTCAAATATTTTTAATAGTTTAATTGGCTATTGGCTTCTGAAGTCCTTTCCAATTCTGGGATTCTCAGACTTTGTGTGCTTCCCTACAAAACTCAGAAGCAACCATCATGCTCTACCTTCCCACTCCTCACCCCCAAGTCTTCCATTCTCCAGGCTAAATCTAGGATCTTTCAGCTAATCTATAACTTGTTCTTTTCTTCAGGACTTTTAGTTGAAGGCAAATAATTTACATCAGAACCATTTTAGACAATGGTATGTGGTAAATATTTTAACAACCAGTTCTCTGGGAGGAAAAAATGAATTCAGGACACACTTTTAAGATGAATTCAAATTTAGTCTCAGAAACGTATAGCCCTAAGAGTCTGGGCAAGTGACTTAACCCTGCTTACCCCAATTGCTCATCTGCCAGCTAGAGGAGGAAATGGCCGACCACTCTAGTATATCTGCAAGAAATTCCTAAATGGGGTCAGGGAGAGTGGGACAAGGCTGAAAATCACTTTCATTCTTAACATTTATTCTTCACTCTAAACACTTTCATTATTAACATTTATTTTTTGCTCTAAACAATTAACAAAACAACAAATCAAGCCCTGATATCTATCATTTGCTTATTTTCATAATCTACCCTGAGAAGCCAGTTTGAGCTGACCCTGATTTTAAATATGTTTTCTGAGCCCACTGTGGGGGTCCAGTCTTCCTGGATTTGTGCCCTTAGCCTCAGCTGGCCCCTCACAGGCGCCACTTCATCTCACCATGGTCCCACTTAATTGGGAGGCTTGTTCCTATCTCTACCCATCAGGGACAAGGCCTCCCTGGGTTCAATGGCACCTTGCACAGCTGGGGGTGAGGGTGGAGGGAGCAGGGGGCTCTGAGTGCCAGCTGCTGACTGCTCCTTCTCTTGCAGATGCGCTTCAGTCTATACTTGGGCATGGTGAGCACCCTGGTGGCTGCAGCAGGGATTGCTATCATTCTTTACAGTTTCCATGAAGACAATTATTTCCATTGCCGGATTCCTACCAAGTCTGGCATATGTGCTATTGGGAGGACACTCTTTCTAGTGAGTGCTTCTGTTCTATATATCAAAATCCCACAATGCTGGACCAATTATGTGGAATAGTAAGGCCTCGTGCACTTAAACTTCCGAAAGTTCTGATTTTATTTTGATTTCAATTCACCAAACAATCATTCGATGACCCCAGGATAGGATGTGGTGCAGTGAATAGCTGACCTTGAAGCTAGGAAGACCTCTACATTGGAGAGAAAGAGCTGACCAGCATTGAGAGAATTCCCTAGACCAATGATATCATAGGTCAAGTCCCTATCCTTATCCCTCTCTCTAGGTAGAATAGGAATATAAATGAAAAAAATGATGCAATTCCTGCCTGAAAAAGTTTTTCACTCTTCTGGTGGAATAGAACCTGCAGAAAAGTAACTTAAAACAAAGAAGTTGGAGAGAGTGCCAATAATCATATGTTTGTGAGGTGGAGGATGATCAAGAAAGCCATAGGCAATGGGCAACAGTTCACATCCCCCTTACAAAAAGTCCAGCACAATGATTGATTGCTAGACTAAGGCAAAGGCTAAGATATAACCAATAGCAATAGATAACAATGCACATTTGAAAGAATAAAAATTGAAAATGGAACATTAATTAAATCTATAATCAAAAATCTATGAATTCCTGATGGTCCAGATGAAGTAAAAAGAGAATTTCCCCAAATATTGAAGTACTACAATTTGGAGTGAATCATTAAATCCTAAGAGAAGTCAGTTTGCAATACACAAAGAGAAATAGTCCTTTATGACATTCCAGATGGGGAAAAAATAGATTAGAAGCTAGAAGTTAGAAGTTTTGATGAAGAAATGGATGCTAAAGCCTGTGAGTCAGGAAAGGCAAGAAGGGGAGGGTGAGTCATAGCTTTTTGTGTTACATTAACAAGGCTATAAGAATCTTTCCTGATACTCAGTCTGAGAGGGAATACAAGACTAGATGTACCCAGAGTTCTGATCTGGATGCTTTTCAAAATATTAGCCTTTAATGGGGCTTGGGCTTTTAGCATTTGCAATGTATTTCATTTGATTCTCACAACAACCCTATGAGGTAGGAACTTTCAAAGATAAGGAAAGTGAGGTTCAGAGAGGTCCCCATATGCCTCAGTGATGAGATTCAAACCCAGGGCCACTGTACTCAGGAACCACCCATATCCATTTTGGTATGTGTCAGGAAAAAAAAATCCCGGCAAGATAGTGTGCAGACTTTGGGGGGAAAGGTTTATCTGCACCTGCAAAGCAGAAAGACTTCAGACGTTCTCTCAGCTACTGTCCCCCTCTTCTTACAGTGAGGAAGCTGAGGGCCATCGAGCTTCAGGGATTTGGCTGAAGTTAGTGTCAGAAAAGTGATTTGAACCCATGTTCTCTGATCAAGAGAGCCATCATTCTTTTCACTGCACAGAAGAATCATGGTTACTGGATTCGGGATTCTTATGCTACATGAGATTTCATTAACTCTTTCCCAGATACACCAGGAACAACTTCTCCTCGATTCAATGTGCTACATTCACAAAACCCCACCATGATCCAAAGATAGATTTCTGCATCTGAACAGGGAGAGCTACATCCATCTCAGCCCTTCTCCAAAGCTAGGTTGGCAGGGAGCTAAAAGTGTCCAGCACCAGAACATGCAGGGTATTCCAAAGGTCAAATACAGTGAAGGAGAGGAATCATAGAGAGTCAAGATAAGAAATCATCCAAGCTATGGTGTGTATTGGGAGTAAAGAAGCCTCCCCCTACTCCCAGCGGACAAAGTCACTTTGACATCTTAAGCCTATTTGGGAAGTAGGATCTAAATACTTAAAACTGTAGGGAATGTCTTAATGCTATCCTACAGGCAATACAAAAAAAAAGCTAAAAGTATCCGGGACAGTATGGCACCCCCCTCCATGTTCTCCAATGGATGTCTGCTTTATTTTGGACACAACTTTATTGTGCAACTCTGAAGAAGCCCTTCTCCTCCTTGACTATTAATTGCTCTTTTCTCTTGTTTCATAGGGAGTGTTGGCTCTGATACTTTTCCTCACTATTGCTGAATTGTGCATCACTGTGACTGTCTTAGCCTTCAAGACCAATGTAATATGGAGAAATGCCAAAGAGGTGGGAGAAAGAAAAGTTCAAAATTATGCTGTTGTGACTATCATAGGTGATGACTAACTTTAGGAATCACTACTAATAATAATAAGCTAACATTTATATTGTACTTCCTATGTGCCAGGCACTATATTAAGTACTTTATGAGTATTACCTCATTTGATCCTCAAAACAACCCTCGAAGGTAGGTGCTCTTATTATCCTATTTTACAGTTGAGGCAATTGAGGCAAAGGGGGGTTATAAGTGACTTGCCCGGTCATGGAGATTTGAACTCTGGTCTTCCTGATTCCATGTGAGATATTCTGTTACTCTGGAGCCATCTAGTGGCCCTAAACAGAAATGTGATGTAATCCTGGCACTAGGATAGGTCAGTTGAAGGGATGAGAGGTGGAAGCATTTTCAGTTTGGAAGAAAGGGGACAGGGGAGCTGGAGCCAAGATGGTAGAGAAAAGGCAGAGACTCCCCCGAGAACACCCCCAAACCACTCCAAATACTTTTGGATAATGGCTTCAAATAAATTTTAGAGTATTAGGAAGAAAGGACTCCAACTTCTGCAACACTCCATTGGCTGAAATCCCCCTAGTATTTTCCACTTCCATTCATTTTTTCATCCATGTATATCCCTTCAGGGATGCATTGACAATCCCTCAATAGAGCAGTGACCTGGGCACACAGGGTCAGAGAATTTGAGTGTAGTCCACTCTGCATGTGAACAAGAATCTCCATACTATTCCTGCCTGAAGATCTCTGATGAGGAGGACACACCAATGCCATCACCTCTGGAGATAGCCCCCTCTACTTCTGACACCTTTGAGGTTTAGGAAGATTTCTGGATGGCAAGGCTAAATTTGCTTTTTGCCAACTCCTACTCATTACCCCTAGTTCTGCCCCTAGTTCTACAGATCTGACTCAATCCCTTTTTCAAAGGGATTTTTCAAAGAACAATGATCATACTCCTCCCTGATTCTTTTCTCTACAATGATGTTTTCCATTTTGCCTACACAGTCTAGCAAGAATATCTTCAAGTTCTGGAAGAGACCCTGGAGTTCATCTAGTTCAGTGCCCATGCCCTTTTCTTTCAGAAGTGCAAACTGTGGCCTAGAGAAGTGCCCAGGGTCACACAAGAGTCAGGATGTGATAATGAACGCTCTGGCATTAAATTCAATCTAAGATCCATCTCCCTAGAGACTTTGGGGAGGGGACGGAGAGAATAAGCATTTGTAAAGTGCCTGCTATGTGGCAGGTACCATAAATCAGGTAACTAGTTAGTGTCTGAGCGCAGATTTGAATTCAGGTCTCCCTGAATCCAGACCAGGGTTCTAACCACTGTGCCCTCCGGCTGCCTACTGGTGGTGATGGAGAAGAGAGTCAGGTACAAGTTGGGTTCTGATGATGCCTCCAACTTTGGGATTTTCTGATATTAATCTGAACCTGAATTAGACAAACATGGCCTTATAACATCCAGCTTTCACTTACAGATGTGCCTGGGCCAACTAGAGTTTAAGTTCTTTGAAGATATTAGCTAAATATCATTTAGCTAATATATATAATATAAATACATTTCTATTTTTTCAACATCTAGCTCAGTTCTGAGCACACAGTGATCACTTAATAAGTGCCCCCATTACTTTCCCAATTACCCCAATAATAAAGGCAATTAAGATGTCAGAAATGAGAAAAGTGGCTAGTAACAACCCTCTGAGAAGAGAAATAAATAATAGAGAATCATCAGATCATAGCTTTAGAGCCTAAAAGCTCCATATCCACTCTGTCCTCTCATGGCAAAGGTAACATAGGGAGGAGGCCCAGTGCAATGAAGGGTCTTGACCAATACCACCACCAATAGCAAGTGGATTCCTAGAACTGATACATAGGTCCTTTGACTCTACAACCCACCATCTTTCTGCTGAGACAACTGATGGGAAGACAGGGAGGATGTAGAAACATTTGGCAGTCACTGGAAAGATGCAGGATGCACATATGAGGAATAGTGGGAAGAAAGACACAAGGTGAATACAGTGAGTTTAATGGGTCCTTTTTCTGGTTGGCTTTTTAGGTTGTGTTTTTCTTGCCTACTGAAGGCAAGGAACCTGGTCATCATGAAGAGGAAAGACAGTTCCAGTTCCAGATTCAAGCAAACCCTGCTGGCCAAAATGAGAAGGAGCTTTCTGTCTCCTTAATTGGGGATTATACTTTCTAAAGCTGAGCTTCAAGAGGCCTGGTAGCCTTCTTGCCCTTCCCTTTTAACTCCCTCTCCCTTCTTCTGTCTCATTCTCCTCTTTCCTCTTTCTCTTTTCCTTCCCCCAAACTAGAGGAAGAATGCAGAGAAAGTCTCTCTCTACAAATTAAATTCACTTAGAGAATTTACAAAAGTTCCCCTTTTCAGCAGCAGCAGTTCACTCAGAGAATCCATTCTAAGTCACCTTTCTCCAGGTCATTTTCAACAAGACATGTCTACGAGTTCCTTCTTTCTTTGTTCCAAGATCATTGAAAGACTGTATTGAAGTTCTACTACCTTCTGCCCAAGTTCATCAAGAGGATTTTTCTGAGGTCCTACTTTTTCCAATCCAAGCTCAAAAAGAGGTGTCTTCCCAATTTCAGCTTTCTCCAGATCAAAGTCCAAGAGAAGATCCTTAAGTCGTAATTTTTCCAACTCAAGGTCATTGAGAGTATTTACTAAAATCCCCCTTTCCAACTCCCCTTTTCCTCTGAACCAAGTTCATGGATAGCACACACTCAAATTTCTATAATATGGTATTCTAAAGAAACCAGGCCACATAGCATAGAAAAACATAGTTTAGGCACTTCCATTTGATACCATTCACTGCTTTAGTGAATAGATGAAAAGATTCTAAACCAAAAGCTAAAGGACATGGAGGCTCTCCCATGAAGGAATTGGGTCACATTTTCTCTTGTTAGCCTGGGTTCCAATAAATGGAAAACCTGGGCATTGCCTACATATATCTATTTGTTATCAAAATGTTGGCAAATAGGTGGGCTTTGGCTCTTTCTGTGAAGAAGGCTCAACCCTGGCAATAAAAGTGGTTATAAAGATGACCCAACTGAGGAATGGGATAGAAGGAGGATGTAGAAGAGAGTTCTGGTATTCTGGTGGGTTTTCAGAAACCATCAATGTTTTATATTTTTTCTGTTTTCAAATCCCCAAGCACTAGAAATGGGTCAGCATAAAAATCTGTGTTAAGGACCCCAATGAGGAATAGGATAAAAGAAAGGCATAGAAGAGGGTTCTGATATTCTGATGGGTTTTTAGAAGCCATCAGTGCTTTTTTTTTCTGCTTTCAAATTCCCAAGCACCAGAAATGCGACAGTATGAAAGACTTAAGGAGTCACCTGAGGCTGTTCAAGGATTAAGCCTTAATTTATAAGTAACACACAAAGGAAAAGGAAACCAAGAGGAGCCTGGCTCCTTTCTATTGGGAGGAACATTTTTCCTTCTCCTGAGTATCCCTAACAACTCTGCAGTCCTCCCCTGCTCCCCAGCACCCCTGGAGTGAGTCCCTGATTTTGAACAATTACTTTTGCAAATACATCTTTTGTTTCAAACACTTGTCTCTTCATCTCCCTTTGCAATTCCAAATGGCAGGAGGACATCAGTCCCACAAGCATTTACCTTCTCTGTGGGTCAGACACTATGTTAGGCATAGGGCTACACAGTTAAAACCAGTCCATTCCCTGAGTGTCTATTCTGGGGAGGAAAGGGAACCATACATAAATACAGAATACAAAGTAACTTTGGGAAAAACACTGACTCGACTGAAGGAGGGTGCTGAGGAAATAATTTCTGTAGGTGCTCAAAGAACTTAAGCCTTAAAAATTAAGCTGCAATTCAAAGGGGTTAAGATGAAGAGAGGATACAAAATACGCTTGGTGGCATTCCTACAAAGGCCCTAGGACAAGGACCAGCATAGGCCCTTTCTGAGGCTGGAGAGAAGGAAGGGGAAAAGGTCAGAATTGTGCGTGGTCCACCAGCATCTGCTGCTGCCATCTGCACTCTGTCCTGGTAGAATAACAGGTACTAGGAGTCACAGAGCCCTGGGCCTGGAATCAGGAAGACTCCTCCCCCGGAGTTTTAATGCATCCTTAGACCCTCAGGAACTGTGGGATCCCACACAAGTCACTGACCACTCTCTGCCTCAGTTTCCTCATCTGTGAGATAAACTGGAGAAGAAAATGACCAAGAAAGCCCCAGATGGGGCCACAGAGAGTCAGGCAGGAGTGAAATACCTGAACCCCCAAAACAGGCTGTCATCTGCTTTGCTCAGATGAGTGAGGCGGTTGGATGGGAGCTTTTTAACAACCTTCAAACTCTCTGAATTCATTCCTCCTTTTCCAAGCTCTTAGGTAATGAAGGAGTCCCCCTCCTTAGCAAAGCACCCTCTTGCTCAGGTCCTTCAGCTCCCTTCCTTCTCATCTCCTCCAGGACTTGCTCCCTTGCCTGGATGTTCCAGTGTCTCAGAACAATTGGTGCATTTATTAAGCACTTGCTATGAGACACTGAACTAAGAGATGGGGATACATGGACACCAGTGACACAGCCTCTGTACTCAAGGAACTTCAGAGCCAATTTCCCAGCTTTGGGCCATGGCAGTAGGAGGGGTACATGACAGGGTAGGAAGCTTAAGCTTTTTACATGGAAAATGTAGTTCATGGATAATGGAGGAGTGGGACTTTTACTCAGAAAAGAACAGGAGTAAGAAGGAACCAGGCAGGATGAGGAGATGTAGATAGGGAATGTCCAAGAGGGAGACTAAACCAGAAAAGCCTGAACTTTGTCCAGGATTGTTCATAAACAATCAGAAAACAAAAAATAGTTGGTCTGAGGAAGGATCCCCTGGCTTCCAGCCTTCCTGCAGGAAGGAAACGGAGGATTCTGAGAGGTTGGGATGGGCAGACAGTACCCTCTGGGACTGGGGAAATGGCAAGGTGGCCAGTTTCGCTGGAACAGAGAAAGGGTAACATGAAATCAATCTGTGAAGGGAAGCTGGGTGATCCTTCCTGGCACTTCAAAAGGAAGAAACAGATGGTGAGTGGAACTAAGGAACTGCATCCCGTCACCAAGTACCGAAGGCAGGAGCCACATCTGGGTTCTCTCGGCATGAAATCCAAAGCCTTACCCAACATGTCATTCATTCTCAAGTCTCCTTCATTGTACATATGAGGAAAGAGGCATTGGACACTCACATGGTGTGCAGACCCCCTTGGACCCGGAGAAGAAGTCATGGAGGTCAGTGCAGATGGGCTCCTTGGGTCTAGGAGAGTTGCTGGAGAGCCAAAAGGTCTTGAACTTGAACCCAAACCTTCCTAACTCTGGAGCCAGTTCTCTAAGACTTATACCCTGCTTCTCTGGACATCTGCTTCCTCACATGTATAAAGGGATGGGAGATAATCAGAGCATGTTTAAGGTCCTTTCCAATTGTAGACCTGAGAAAAATGTGACCACTCTGTCACACTTCACACTCTGTATTTAAGAACTGAGGGTAAAAAGACAAAACAGAAAAGGTCACCATTCTCAGGCAGTCAATCCAGTGATCAATTGAAGGCAGGAGAGCTTGCCCACTCCACCTCCCTTCACAATTCTGTAGGACACATGGCCTCTATCTCTATGGTGGGGCTGCCTCCCTCTTCTATCCCCACTTCTCCACTGGGACTCTGTCCATAGAGGACATCACTAGGGCTGAGGGCTTCTTCCTCCCTACTCTCCCAAGAACCCTAATCCAGTTTCTGGGTGTATCCCCAGCTCCTAGTTCAGTGTCCCAGATTGCCCAGTTCTGGTCTTGGACACAACTCTCTCCAGTTCTACAATTTCTCTTCCTCCAAAGTGTATCAGACCTATAATTAACTGTAACTTAACTAAACCATTTCCATACCATCAGGGCTCTGCCACTTGTACTAAATGGGGTATAAATGGATCAATAAGAATAACATTCAAGACACCCTGCCACCGATGGGGTGCCGCTCTTAAGGAGGATGTACCAATAATCCTGAAGTCCCCCCTCCTTGGGAGAGATGTACTTAAAAATGATATATTCCTTCCCGTAGGCTATCTTGCCCCAATTTACTCTATTTGACCAGGATGCTGAGCTGAAAAGTTTGCTGGCTGTTGGTTGGTCAGTGATAACAGGTTTCTGAGACTAATGAGCAAGAATAATAAAGTTCGCTTAAAGTCAACCCAGGTGCAGGACAAAATGGGGTGGCCGTCTTAACCTATTTCAGGTCGAAAAACATACCTCTGCAAGGTTCCCCTCCCCCCCAGCTCTGCCCAGAGAATTATGGGTGCTGCACCTGTGCACAAAATCAGAACCAGACCACTGCTCAACTCCACCTCTAAGCCATAAAACTACCATGTCAGTGACATGAAGCACCTGGTTTCTCTAACTTTTCCCTATAAATTTATTTTCTTGCCCCTGGCTTTTTGCTAACTTCTTTAGAAAACAGTCCACTTTAACTGATATCACAATTTTAATAAACCTTGCCCCTTGACTTGGGGATGGAGACTGAACCTCAAAATTCTTTTGAAACACCTCACA
>JAJPUD010004679.1:103854-132157 GCA_023553655.1 Myrmecobius fasciatus
GTCTTGGGAACATTTGCACTTTGGCATATTTCCTCTTGACTAGGGATACCTGGTCTAGAGAAGCACTTGTCTGTTTTCACCTTCCCTAGGATGCTGAATGAAGTGAGATAGGAATTATAGGAATAGAAACCCTTTATGGGTGGACAAATGGGACAGTCCTCTTCCATCTCATTTTATCTGTGACTGTGTCTGTTTATAGAATATCTATGTCATGTTTGTGCTGTGAGCTAGATACTGTTACCTTGAAAGATTTAAAATGCAGCCAGCAGGCAAGAAAAAAAAAACCTTCCATGCTACAGTTAAAATATTGGGAAAGATTTATTAAGATTCTTAACTCCCACCTAAAAAAGGGGAAAGACTAACTTTTTTTTCCTATGGACACAGCTCTGGCTAAGTTGGGGGCTACAGAAATAAAGTTAGATAATTAAAATTGTAGAACCATTAAAAAAAAAACCTTAACAGATCCTGAAGGTCTTGAGAGTAATGATTAACGAGTTTATCAATTGTAGGATTGTAGGAAAAGTTCCTGAGACATTGGGAACAATTCCAGGAATTCACCCCATTGTAAAACATCTTAAATTTTGAGGTACCATTCTGTAGATTTTGAGGAAAAAATAAAGATTAAATATTACAAAAAATTTAAAATGGCTTTTTAAAAGCAACTGGCATAACAGCAACAACAATATTATATGATGATCAATTCTGATGGACATGGCTCTCTTCAATAATGAAATGTCTCAAACCAGTTCCAATTGTTCAGTGAAGAAAGCCATATACACCCAGAGAGAGGGATATGAAATGTGGACCACAACATAACATTTTCATGATCTCTATGATATTTGCTTGCATTGGGTTTCCTTTCTCAGATATTTTTTGTTCATGTAGATACGATTGTTCTTGCACAGCAAGATAAGCATGGAAATATGTATACATATATTCGACTTGTCAAGTATTTTAATATAATTAACATGTAGTGGACTTCCTGCCATCTAGGGGAGGGGTGGGGACTAGGGGAAAAATTTGTAACGAAAAGCTTTGTAAGAATCAATGTTGAAGAACTACCCATATATATGTTATGAAAATAAAAAGCTTTAATTTTAAAAAAGAAAGTGAAAGTGCAAAAAAAAGCAACTGGCATAATTAACAGTTTCATTGTGAAAGGGCAATTAAGAAAAGTTAACTGGCGGAAAGTGCAGAATCACAGAGGAGAGGGGGAAAAATGATTAAACAGCAATTTTTTGCTAATCCTTCTTTGACTTCCTATCTTGTCCCCGAGTCCCCTTCTACTCCATTAGGAAAGAAAAATATGGTTCATTTTACATAAAGGCTAATATAAATGCTGAAAAGGGAAAGCACCCCAAAAGGTAATAAGGGACATTCTCCACAACCTTGATCACTCAGCATGTTCCACTCCTCGGAGTCCTGAGTGTATCTCAATTGTGAGGACTGCTAACAAGATCATTATGGCCCATCTCTCTCTATTAGCCTCTTTCATCTCTGATAAGATTAAGAAAAGAGCATGCTGAAGAATTGTAAGGACAGTCAAATTCTGCTCCCACCTAGTAGAAAGGGGAAGGCAATAATTGTAGTGGGGGCCCCACACACTTTGTTTCGGGAGCCCTGCAACCCAGATGGGGGATGGTAGAGTGGAGGTCAAGCCCACATTAAGACCTAACACCCAAAACTTCCACCAAAAGGAGATCCTGGCAACAGGCACATCAACCTTAAGCAGGTTCTGCCCAGCAGTTTCTTGGAAAGAATCTAGGTACTCCTGGCATCACCTAGCATGGCAATGTAAAGAGGGACACCTAGGCATCCTCTGCCTTTGGTAAAGCCCACCATTCTGTTTCAGTTGCAGAAATGTATTAGCTATGTGGGCGGCAAATTAATTTATCTCTGCCCCAGTTTTCTGATTTGTAAAGAGAAAAAAATAATGGTGGTCATTGTGAAGATCTCACGGTTGTAAAACTACTTAGCATAGAACAAATGCTATATAAATGTTAGCAGTTTTATTGGATGTAATTATTTCATACTTGATAACTTTGTATGGGTTTTAGATGTGACCAACCTACAATGCCCATATTGATAAATTTTTTGTGTGTGTAAAGTAATTTTAAAGCAAATGCAATTAAATTAAAGTCACCATTCCTGGGATCCGCAGAACTGGGAAGATAGTACATAGAGGAAAGAGAATTTCTTTCTTTCTTCCCCCTTTCCTCTTTTCCTAAATGCAGCAGGAATGGATGAATGGAAGGGTGAGAGAGAGAGAAAGTTCAATGAAACTTATTACTTGAGATATGATAGTAAAAAGTTTTAAAGGGGCTTTAATCAAAGCCCACTAAAGGTATATGTAAGTTGTGATCTATTTCTACTGACTATTAAAAGGACTGGAAAGTTTGTGAACTCTGGGGATATAGGGGAGAAAGCAGTTTGCTGCCACTTAAAAAAACTCTGGCAGCAAACAGCTTGCATTTATATTATTGAAGTCAGACATCTGGGACTGTGTCAGTAAAAATTTCAAGGTGAAGACTTAAATCTTGAAGTAAAGACTGATACTAGTGCACAGAAAGAAAAAAGTTTCTGTATATTGGGAAACAACCAAAAGATAATTGAGATTGACTAAAACATCTAGTTATAATTTAGGGAATCTCAGGAAACTTAGAATTAAGTATTGGTTAATTTTAATGTAACTTAAAATTGGCATGTGTTTTAAAGTTGGAAACTTGATTGTAAATTATATGAGACTCCTAACTATTTTTGAGATAGATTCTGTTCTATCTGAATTTCAAGAATTGTTGTGTTTTCTTCCCAAAACAAAAGGGAAACTTATTGAGGGGAACAGGGAGGGAATCCCACACCCTCCCTGAGAATTTCCAAAGCTGCAACAGCTTGGGGAAAGAATAAGCTGAACCAAAAGAAGGAGGAAAGTTTATTTGTTTCATCAGCCTTGCTAAGCCTGTTTTATAATGTTTTGTAAAAACAATTTAGAGAATTAGATATTTCCAAAGTTAAGAGAAACTATTTGGCTATTAAAGATTGTTACCTAAGTTATTTGGAGTTATCATCATCATGTTAAACCTAAAATTGGAATGTTAAGATATTTATCTAAGTTATTGGGAGTTATTGTCATCATGTTAAACCTAAAAAAAGGAATAAGGTAAAAACCTTACCAATTCACCTTGAACTATGAGGGTGTGCAGCACTCTTTCTCTCTTCACAGAATGGGAGGAGGTCTCAAAAAGCACAGCCCACAAAATTCCTATGGACAGCTAAAGTGGGCAGGTAGGAACAGCAAGCTCAGCCCCTTTTCTGAGGTCTCTGTCAAGAACCTTTATTTTTAAACTTTCCAGTTTTCTTGAAACCTTCAGTGTGGGCAAGTCATCAGTCCCGAGAAATGTATTATATAGTCCCAAACATAGGATGTGTTTACTGAAAATCTAAAAGCTTGTTTATTATATGGAAATGATTTTTAATGATTGGTCTTTGCACCAGGATGAGCTTAAATTCAAGAAGAAGAAGAGAAATTCATGTAAAAGATGTTAAGTGAAATATCTTAAGTGTGTGTGAGTCCCGGTAAACTGTTATTGCTTATTACAACTTCATGAGAACAAAAATAATGTATTGAGCCCTAAGCTGTGAACTTGCTATTTGAAATAAAATCTCTTGGGAATGTAACTGATATTCTTTTGCATTTTGAAATTGGATATGATCATTAAGTCAGTAAGTCACCATTTGAGAAAAACGCTATAAGCTCCTCAGAAGGACATGATCATTAATTGCTATAGATGGATGCCTATATCTGGGCAAGAGCTGGGAGGGCAATTTTGGCCCTTGCTTAAGGTTGGGATCCTTCTGACTTCAGCCTTCCTTTGAACAGGAATGTTTCCCACCTTATTATTTCTAAGTCTGGCTATAAGGTGGAATTGTTACTGCATGAATGGTTGTCAGCTGTGACTATTATCTGAAACCAAACAGAGCTAAGGCTCAGGTTGAACCCTCATGGACCAGTTTTGATGCTATCAGAATCATGTCCCTGTTTTTTCCTCTTACAACAAATTTTTATAATCATAGCAAATAGTCAATAGAGGCCATGAGAACAATATAAGTATGTAAGATCTTGCCATTTTCAATCTGTAAATATGTAGTCATTATATCCTAAATAATTATGCAAATGAGTATTTGGCTTAGCCATCTGCCTGTTACTAGTACATATATCTGTATGAAATAAGGCCTCTAAGTGTTTCAAAATGATGCAAGAATAATAATAATAATTGGGTATCGATATACTATATATGGGACCTAACAGTTATTCTATTGAAATTAAATCTGAACCTAGAAAAAATAAAAACAAAATTCATATGGAAGAACAATAGGTCAAGAATTTCAAGGGAATTAATGAAAAAAAGCAAATAAAGGTGGTGTGGCTATACCAGATCTAAAACTATATTATAAATTAGCAGTCATCAAAACCATTTGGTACTGGCTAGCAAACAGAGTAGTTGAACAGTGGAATAGGTTAGGTTCACAGGACAAAATAGTCAATGACTATAGTAATCTAGTATTTGACAAACCCAAAGACCCCGGCTTTTGGGATAAGAACTCAGTATTTGACAAAAACTTCTGGGAAAATTGGAAACTAGTATGGAAGAAATTAGGCATTGACCCACACCTAACACCATATACCAAGATAAGGTCAAAATGGATTCATGATCTAGACATAAAGAATGATATTATAAACAAGTTAGAAGAACGTAGAATGGTTTACCTCTCAGATCTGTGGAGGAGGAAGGAATTTGTGACCAAGGATGAACTAGAGATCATTATTAATCACAAAATAGATAAATTTAACCATATCAAGTTAAAAAGATTTTGTACAAACAAAACGAATGCACACAAGATAAGAAGGGAAGCAATAAACTGGGAAAACATTTTTACATTCAAAGGTTCTGACAAAGGCCACATTTCTAAAATATATAGAGAATTAACTCAAATTTATAAGAATTCAAGCCATTCTCCAATCGATAAATGGTCAAAGGATATGAGCAGACAATTTTCAGATGAAGAAATTGAAACTATTTCTAGTCACTACACACCTGTCAGATTGGCTAAGATGACAGGAAAAGATAATGACGAATGTTGGAGGGGATGTGGGAAAACTGGGACACTGATACATTGTTGGTGGAACTGTGAATGGATCCAACCATTCTGGAGAGTAATTTGGAATTATGCTCAAAAAGTTATCAAACTGTGCATACCCTTTGACCCAGCAGTGTTTCTATTGGGCCTATATTCCAAAGAGATCTTAAAGGAAGGAAAGGGACCCCCGTGTGCAAAAAATGTTTGTGGCAGCCCTTTTTGTAGTGGCTAGAAACTGGAAACTGAATGGATGCTCATCAGTTGGAGAATGGCTGAATAAATTATGGTATATGAATGTTATGGAATATTATTGCTCTGTAAGAAATGACCAGAAGGATGATTTCAGAGAGGCCTGGGGAGACCTACATGAACTGATGCTGAGCAAAACGAGCAGAACCAGGAGATCATTATACACAGCAACAAGACTATACAATGATCAATTCTGATGAACATGGTTTTCTTCAACAATGTGATGATTCAAATCAGTTCCTATTGTTCAGAGATGAAGAAAGTCATATACATCCAGAGAGAGGCCTGTGAGAACTGAGTGTGGACCACAACATAGCATTTTAATGCTTTCTGTGAATGTTTGATTGCATTTTGTTTTCCTTCTTAGGTTGTTTTTATTTTCTATTTTTAGATCTGATTTTTCTTGTGCAGCAAGATAACTGTATAGATAGGTATATACATATTGGATTTGTCATATATTTTAACATATTTAACATGTATTGGACTACCTGCCATCTAAGGGAAGAAGTGGGGGAAAGGAGGAAAAAATTTAGACGAGAAAATTTTGCAAAGGTCAATGTAGAAAAATTACTCAGATGTTCTGTAAATAAAAAGCTTTAATAAACAAAAAAAGAAATTAAATCTGAAATATCTTCAGCTTGGTTTATAGAAGAGACTTTTAGTACAACTAGTTTTCTTATAGGTATGTAACTTAATAGTATATTTTGTTTTAAAATAGTGTGGAAATAACATTTGTTTGTACTGTGTGTCCTGTGATACAAACATATTTTCTTATAAATGCTTTATTTGCTATATATTGTTCTGGAATTGAGTACTTAAATATCCTTTCAAGTCTTTTAGCCTAGGGGACTAGAAACCCTTTACCTGCAAGGGTATTATTCCTCATATTTCCGTATCAACTATTATTCAACCTTTTTGGAATCTTTGTCTCTTCTGGACTCCAAGCTTTGCACCTCCAACTACTTGCTCAACATGGATACTACCTGATTCTGAGGCTCAGCACCCCCTGGATGCTCCAAGTCACGTATCTCCCCTCTTCAGTCTGGACCCCACTATGTAGAGGTAGCTCTATACCTTTGATCAGCATAATGCAGGTCCAGAAGATAAGACCTTCATTTCTTTTCTCCAAATGAATTTGGATCCCAACTACTTAAAGAGGGAATGATGTTTTGCAGCTCTTAGGGAGAATGTAGCAATAAACCCAGCTGGACTTTGGAGTGATTTGGTTAGAGATGATATATTTCTTCCCTTAGACTATCCTTCCCCAATTTACTCTAACCAGGATGCAGACTTCTTTTGGCATTTAGTCTGTTTTAATTGGGGTCACAATTATAATAAAATTTGCCCCTTGACTTGGAGATCTGTATGAGCTTGCAAATTCTTTTGAGACCTGCCATGACACCAGCTTGAAACCCCAAAATTTTGGTGATCCCCCTTGAACCTCAACAATCACTATACAATCTCGAAATGTTCTCTACCATCTCAAGTGCAGTCCTAAGGGGACCTCTTCAACCTTTTCCAGGGAGTTGTCCAGAAACAAAAGACCTTATCCTTGAATCTCACCAAACCTCATTAAGCTCTCCTACTCTCTTCTTCCCCATTTACTCTTCTATCAGAATCCTTTAGAGCTGTATGAATGGACCAAAATCCTCAGGAATTTGACCACTTTTCCAAAATAAGTGAACCAACCAACTAACCAATGAATCAATCAAAAGCATTTCTATTTCTAAAGTCCCAAGCCCTGAGGAAGATGGAATGAAGAAAAAACAAATACAAAGAATGAAATAATCGCTTCTTCTTCTTTTTTTTTTTTTTGCTGAGGCAATTGGGGTTAAGTGACTTGCCCAGGGTCACACAGCTAGGAAGTGTCTGAGACCAGATTTGAACTCAGGTCCTCCTGACTTCAGGGCTGGTGCTCTAACCACTGTGCCACCTAGCTGCCCCAATAATAGCTTCTTCTAAAGAGTTCCAGGATGTAACAATATAGTAATAGTCAGCAAACAAGAAGGCTTTGTTTAAGCTTTGCAAAATTCCTTACAGATATCTTATCATATATAAAAATATATAGAAAGGGAAGAGACAAAAGGTCATTTTGGGGAAGGCACCAGTGATTAAAAGCATAAGGAAAAACTCTTTGTAAAAGGTGCTACTTCAACTATATTTTAAAGGAACAGAGAAAAACAAGAAACAGCAACAGGGAGACAGGATGTGGGGAGAATGAATGAAGCAAGTTCCTGAAGGAAAACTAGCAGAAAGGAAGACTGAGCAGGTACAGCCTACAGGCAGGTATAACCTGCTTGTGAGGTCTGATCATGGAATTTTTAGGCAGAGCATTTGCCCTGAAGAAATCAACAATCCTACACATTGGGGTTTTGAATTACTGTTTTGTTTTTTGTACAGACTTAAGAAAGTGTTCAGAGATGCAGATTTAGCCTAAAAATTTATAGGCATACAATTTGTTTCTCTGGAAAGGCCAGGACTGAACATTTTACTAGCACAACTTTACGACACTCAAGCTGAAAAGGAGGAAAGCATCACCTGAATGGAGGCCTAGGGGCTGTAAATTAGTATCACCATAATTGTTATTATTATAAGTGGCATTTGTATATTGCTTGAAGCAAGATTTCATGAGGCTTAAATGAGAAAATGGAAGTAAATTACATTGTGAACACCAGATCAGTCTTCTATATCTTACACTTACAAAATTCATAATTTTGAAATTATGTACCCAAGAACATTACCTTACAGTTGTCCCTAGAGGAGTTCATCTGACTAGATTCAGCCCAGTGCTCTAGTCTGTCAAGCTGCTTTGGCATCTTGATGCTTTCAGATAGTGTTCTAGCAATTTCTCCCAGCTTTGTGCCATCTGAAAAATGCATAAGTATAATACCTTTCTTTATCCAAATCATACCAAATAGCTCAGGACCAAGCACAGATCCCTGGGAACTTCGTTAGAAACCTCTTGACACATTGATATGGAAGATGAAGACTGAGAGAAAGCCACTAGTTCTGTGAAATAACTGGTCAGTTTGGAGAGAACAGATTCAGTTGAATGATGAGATCAGAAGCCAATCTGTAGAGTTAAGAAGATGGTTAGAGGAAGGAATAGAAGCCACTCTTGTGCATGGCTTCTCAAGCAGTTTAACCATAAAGGGATTAGAAATATGGTACCATAGTTTCAAGTATAGACGATCAAAAAACACCCTTGAGTTTCCACTGATCTGACTTTATTAGTTCCTAATTCTTATCTCTCAATATTCTCTACAAGTATACTATGAAATACTTTAACAAAAGCTTTGTAAAATCTAGGTTAATTATATCCACAATATTTCCTTCATTTATTAGTTAATAATCCTGTCAAAAAAGGAAATAAGGGACCACACGTGATTTCCCTTCCTTGGCTATCACAAATTCTATAACAGCAATTATATATATATAATCATATTATATATATAGATATATATAATATTACATACATATTATATAATATAATCAGATTATAATGTCTCTGGTTGTGTTCTCTGCCAACTGAGAAATGCAATTATAAGCAAGTCACAAGACTATATTAACTACTTTCTTCCCTAGAAACTGGCAGAAAAGAGCTAAAAAGCGGATTTCCTCCATACCAAGTATATCTTATCTCTGGGCCTGCATTGTGTTGTCTCTCAAGAACCTGTCTGAATTCCTCTAGAAGTCCTGTGAGAGAAATGATTATTAATAATCAATGATATGGGGAAATTCATATTTACTCCCTTTTTCTTTTAGTCTCATTTCAAAAATTCAGTACCTGAAAGCTGAGCTAAACTTCTCTTCCATCCAGACCACACACACACCCCCTAGTGCAGCCAACGTACTCCACTCTGGGTGGGGAGAAATTCTTGGAATCGTTTGTCCAAGGCTGGGGCTAATCTAGAAAGCTAATGATATAATCAGAGCTCAGGTATAGCCCCTCACCGTAATATTCATTCTTTGGTTAAGGTTAACCACTCAGAATTGATTGCCAACCTCAGGAACACTCCTCTTCCAAAAGAGCACATAAACTGGGAGTCCCAAGGCCAGGATTGCCTTTGTCCTAAGAGACAGAAGGCCAAATGACCATCCTTTTATTAAAATGTTGTAATTATTACCAATAATTACTAATAATTTGATTAAATTACCCAGAAATAACATCTCTCAAACCTTTTAAAATGCCTCATCTATGAGCACAGAGAATATCTTCATGGGGCTAATCTTGTATATCCTATTCCACTGATCCTCACCTAAACACTCCCTATTCACTCCTGGTAGCTATTGTCCCTATTTCTCCTTTTTTTCTGCAGTTAAACCCCATGAGAAGGCCACCATTCCCTTTCTCTTCACCTTCTTCATAACTCTACAGACTGCTTCTGACCTCATTATTCAGCTGAAGCTGGTCTCTCCAAAGTAACCAGTGTTCTTTTAATTCTTCAATAAGACTACCTTTTCTTAGTCTTTATCCTTCTTGACTTCCCTGTAATCTTTAATATTATTGACCAGGCTCTTCTCCTTCACATTCACTTCTCTTGGCTTTTGTGACAGTTCTTTCCCAGTTAACTTTTAATATGCGCTTAAAAAAAATATACCAAACCACAAATGCCAGAAGCTCATGGGTTCACATTCAATTCTCATGGGTGTTTTTTTATATAGAAATGTTAGTGTTTTGATTAACAGTCAAATTCATAAGATAGAAAATGTAAAAATAATCAACTGTCAAGAGATGGAGCCTGCAAGTCCCTCCCAAGTCCATGGCTCTATGACTCTTGAGTTCCATGACTCTATGACTCCAGGATTCCATGATTTTAAGATTCCAATAGAAAACAGAGGACTAGCCGAGCAGCCCAGAGGAGAAGCAGAATGTGACGTGGATGGCGAGGCTTGTCTGCTTCGATTCTGAGCAGATCTCTGCCCCAGAATGAATTCCAACATCATGGAGGCAAAGCCAAGGCCCAAAGAAAAGATTAAGAGGTTTCTAAATCCTCGCCGTAAAGGGAAGCTAAAAATGATGGCAGCTCCTCACAAATGTCAAGATTTTGTGCCAAGTTTGCTTAAAGGGAAGCCAAAGATGATGGGGGTAGGTCAGATTTGTTCCTTACACAGAAGAGGCTGATCATTCCTTTTACTCTTTGCAGATTCAGATTCTGACTGCAGGCAACAGGATCACAGAGAAGGGACTAAGTATAACAGTTTTAAGTTTCCTTGTACACTATCCATGAGACATTCAAACCCTGATCTTCTGTTTTCTAACCTTAATTTCATTTCTATTAGACACTTAACTGACTAAAAAAATTAGCCAATGTTGTTGACATACAAGATGATTAAAAACAAAAAGGTTATGTTTAAAAAAATCCCCAAACCAAAAACTCTGCCCAGAGTTTTGAGGACCACTTCTTTCTTACATGAGGACAGCCTCTATAAAGTTAGGTGAGAACTCTAAAGGAAGAAGATGGTTGTCTCTGTACAGTGAGGCACTAGGATGTAGTAGGTAGAGATCCTACCTTAAACCCTGCCCCTTTTAGTGGAAGAAAGGGAAATTATGTAATCAGCTCACAGGTAGTTATTAAATACCTACTACTTAACAAAGTGGTAAACTCTGAGAATACAAAATCTCCCCTGAGAAACATAAAATTGAAAGAGGGAGATTATGTACACCTCTCAAGTATTTACAAAATACAGGAACTCGAGGAGAGGAAGGACAATAGCAGCTTCAGGAAGAAGGATCAGTTAATACCTCAGGGAGAAGGATGAATTTCAGCTGAGTTTTAAAGGAAGCCAGGGATTCCATAGGATAGAGATGAAGTGGGACGACATTTTAAGAAGGAGAGAGAGCCATTGCAAATAAATAGAAGTAGAAGGTAGACTTCCATGTGTAAGGAACAACTTAAGCAGGTCAGTGGATCATATAACACATAGATGAGAAAAAAAATATATATGTATGTATATACACACACCTTTAGGCAAGGAGTGATATGATTAGACCCTCAATTTATAAAAATCACTTTGGCAACTAAACAGAATGAATTAAGATAGAGGGAAGTAGGGAGAGACTTAAGATATGATGACTCAAAAAGAGTTCATTGAAATGGTCCAGGTGAGAGGGCCTGAACTAGATTGGTGGCTGTGTAAGAGTAGAGAAGAATACATAAGAGATATCAGGAGGATAGGAATGACAAGATTCAGCCACTGATTGGATGATGTGCAATAATAAGGATGTTCTTCAGAATTATCCAAAATTCAGAAAGGAGGAAGGAGGTAATCCTATTTCCCTACTGGGAATTGGCCAGTCCACATTGGTAAACCAGCTAAGCACAGGATGACAAAATACTCCACTGTTTCAATAAGACCACTTGACTTCTTAGAAAAGGTATTTTAAATGTTAAAACCAGGGAATACATGAGTTTACTCTCACCAGCATTATGCAGAAGGAAGAATCAGAGGGTCCTACCCCTCCTGCTATGCTTGCTTCCTTCTCCTCTCCCACGATCTTTGCTGTTATTACATGGGAAATGATTCAAGAAGGCTTCTATAATCTTAGCCTGAAGAGAGAACTAAAGTTAAAGGAAGGATGGCCATAGTGGAGTGTGTGTATGTGTATATGTGTGTGTGTGCATGTGTGTGTGTGTGTCTGTGTGTAAGGCAGAAGGATCCAATCAACAACCAAGTATGTCATTTCTTAATTCATCATATCATTTAGGTCTCTTCTACCCAAAGCACCCCTATAACAGTTCAAGTCCTCATTATTTTTTCCTAATGATTTTTTAATTTTTATTTTTGGGAGTACCTAATATTCATTCTTTTTTAAATTTTATTTATTATTTATTTTTAACATTCTTTCAAAAAAAATTTTTGAGTCCCAAATTCTCTTCATCCCACTTCTCTCCCATTCTCTGAGAAGGTAAGCAATGATATCAATTACAGAATACAAAACATAATTCTTCATTTTAAAAAATGACTTATTATACTTTAATTTGCATACAGAGTATATCAATTCTGGAAATGAATAGCATTTTTATATCATAAGTCCTTTACATCATTGTATTGATCAAAGTAGTCAAATTTTTCACAGTTGATCATCATTACAACACTGCTGTTACTATCTGTACACAATTATTTCAGGGTTCTCACTTCACTTTGCATCAGTTCATATGGATCCTGATATGCTTTTCTGAAACTATCCGAAAACTCATCATTTCTCAAAGCACAACAGTAGTCCAGCCTAACTATGTGCCATAATTTGTTCAGCTATTCCCCAAGTGATGGGCATCCCTTCAATTTCCAACCCCTTGCCACCACAGAAAAAGGAGCTATAAATGTTTTTGTATATGTAGGTCCTTTTTTTTCTCCTGAGGTAATTGGGGTTAAGTGACTTGCCCAGGGTCGCACAGCTAGGAAGTATTAAGTGTCTGAGATCTGATTTGAACTCAGGTCCTCCTGACTTCAGGGAGGGTGCTCTATCCACTGCACCACCTAGTTGCCCACCTTTTCCTTTTTCTTTGAACTCTTTGGGATACAGACATAATACTGGTATTACTGGGTCAAAGAGTAGGTACAGTTTTATAGTCCTTTGGTCCTAGTTCCAAACTTTCTCCAGAATGGTTGGACCAGTTACTAGTCCATCAGGAGTTCATTAGTGTCCCTATTTTTCTTCATGTCCTCTAATAGTCATTTCTGAAAAGCATGAAGTGAAACCTCAGAGTTGTTTTAATTTGAATTTCTCAGCTGTGATTTAGGGCATTTTTAGTGATTAAAGATAAGATTTCTTCTTCTGAAAACTGCCTTCTCCCAGTGCATTCCTCTTTCTCACCTTTTCATTTTTTGAGATAATTCCAATATAATCAACTCATATCCATGCCCTAAGTTTATGTAAACTTTTTGACTATTTATCAATTGGAGAATAGCTCTTTTTTTTAAAATAAGTTCAAATCAATTCTATACTCAGTATATATTTGAGAAATTGGGCCTTTATTAAAGAAGCTTGCTGTGAAACTTTTTTATATTACTTAAAGGTAAAATAATATATAATATTATAATACAATATAATAAGTTACCATTATCTATGGTACATTTTAGTATAATGTAGTTTCCCTTATCTCTTTTAGTTAATTCTGATTTTTCTTTTTTTCCTGAAATCATGATTGCTACCCCTGCTTTTCTTTCTTAAGGAGTTCTTCCCTTGGGTGAATTTTTGTGGTGCTTTTACCACCTGACCCAATTCTGTTCTTAATGTATTATTTTCTTTAGTATTTTTGTGCCTCTTTTACCAAACCACTAATTCTCTTTTAATAATTTTCTTGTATCAATTTTTCCTTTACCACTCTTATTTCTTTCTTTAATGCTCCAGGAATTCTGGTTGTGTTCAAATCTAGTTAGCATTTTTTTTTGGCAGAGGCAACTGGGGTTAAATGATTTGCCCAGGGTCACACAGCTAGGAAGTATTAAATGTCTGCCTCCTGACTTCAGGGCTGGTGCTCTATCCACTGAACCACCTAGCTGCCCCCCCCCCAGTTAGCATTTTTCTTTGAGGCTTTGTTTCTAGTTGTTTTCACAATGTTCTGAGCTTCTGTTTTGATTTTCCCTCTAATCACAGGAACTTTCTTATAGTAAATTCTTTGTTTGCTCATTTTTTCCAGTCTATTTTTTAAACTTTTAACTTTATGTTAAAGTTTTCCAGCCAACTTTTTGACTTTGTATTATATGTTAAAGTGGGGCTCTGCAACTCTGTGGGTGGGGAGGCACTCTCCCAAGCTTCGGGTTTTTCTGTGCTGTTTTCAGAGCTAATTCGGGGGGGGGGGGTTGTGTTTTGGTGCTTTCAAAATAGTGAGACTTGGTCATTGCTCTCCTGGCTCCCTGAACCACAAGTGGTGGTGCTCTCTTTGCTCTGGAACTATGACCAGGACCCCTGCTCCATTGTGACTGACCACTAGAGCTCCTCTCCATCATGAAACTGCAACTTAAAAATGAGTATTATTAGTAGAGTTGCCAATTGGTGCCAGCTGTACCCAGTGCCAGCAAAGCATGTCCTGTAATCTCTTTCTGATCAGTTTTCTGTCCTCCTTACTGTCTCTTGGCTAAGAGTGTCTGAAGTTTCTGCTGTGGCTGCTACTGAAGCCTCTGTTGCCAATTCTGCTCTGTGAATTTCAGAGAGGTCACCAGTCTGATGTCACAGAGCTCACCTGCTGACCTCCTAAGTTTTCTTAGGCTGGAAAAAATCCTTACCCTGACCTTTTGTTGGCACTACTACTCCATAACTTGATTTGAGGCATTATTTTAAAGTTGTTTGGAGGGGATTGTTAGGAAAATTTAGCTGGGTGACTGTGCCAATCTGCCATTCTGTATTATTTCTTTCCTATCTTGATGGGTATAAGATGGACATAAGAAAGTATATAAGAAAGTTGACTGTCCTACTCCCTATTTTCCATCTCTCCTTAATCAAATCTTATTAAGTGATTATCAAATGTGATTTCCATCTAGAAACTAACCTTATTTTGAGAACACAGTTCTGACTGCCTTACACTAAAAATCTTCAATCATTCCTTACTGCCCACAATAAAATACAAACTTCTTGAACTGGCACTGAAAACCTCTAATATTGTACAATCCACACTACTCTTGTTTTATAGTTTGCCTTCACAGACATTTCATTCTGATCAAACTGCTTTGCTCTTAATTCTCTGGATACATCATTCCCTATCCCACCTCCATTGCTTAGCAGAGACCATTCCTGGACCTCTCCTTTTTCATGATCAAGTAAAATCCTTAGCTCCCTTTAAAGAACAGGTTATGTGCCAATTCCTCCAAATAGTTTTCCTTGATTGCCCCTCTCCCTAATATTATTAATGTGCTCCTAGAAAGAACTTTTCATTCATTTGTATTTAATTACTTAAGTCAATGTTGTATCCATTAAATATAAAGGGGAAGGGAAGAAATATTTATTAAGCACTTGTGATGTAACAAGTATTGTACTTTAAAAATACTATCTTTCTTGAACCTCATCACAACCCTGGGAGATAGGTACTATTATTAATCCCCATTTTGCAGATGAGAAAACTGAGGCTGAAATTGTTATTTATCCAGGATCACAAACTAATAAATATTTGATACTGTATTTGAACTCAGGTCTTCCTGAGTCCAGGCCCAGCCCTTTACTTACTATATTAACAGTTACAGTAGCATGTAAACACTTTTGGGCAGAGACAGTTTCTTTTTCCTGTTTTTGTACCTCCAGAATTGAATATGGTATCTTACATATACTGAGTAGTTAGCATTTGCTGTCTTTCATTGAACAGAATTGCCAATTCAAGGTGGGACTCTCTTTGCCCCATGCCCTGGCAGCTTTATCCATTTGAGATCAGATATTCTCATTTCTAATGAGGGTAAAAACTTTATTGGAAAGAGGATAAAAGACTGGTGGATAATATGATCTTGTTCATCGCGGTCTCCCCACCACCTCAACTTATGAAAGAATAATTTGTTTAAAAAGTAATCTACTCTTGTACCCATTTTCAAATTCTCCATTTTTTACACAGGTTCTACAGATCCTGATAGGTCTGATCATCACTTCATTTGGAGCCTTTTTATTTTCCAATACCAACAAAATTGGCTTTCCAAAGTCAAGTATCCCTCGTTTCTTTATCACCAGGTATCCATTCTGGACAGGAGCATGTGTGAGTACAGAGAACTGAATAATTTTAGATAAAAAAGCTATTTTGAAATTTCTAGTAAGTCCCAGGAACCTGATTCTATCCATATAAGTAAGATGCTAAGCTTGTCCAATTTTGTAAAGGATTATAAAAGAATGAGAAAACTTGCCTATTTCACAATACTGGGTACCAACAGGACAGAGACTGGGATAAGTGGGGAGTGTCTGGCTTGTAAGTATTCTTTGCCCAGTCTCTTGTCCAGGTTTCCAGAAATCTTGGAATCTGCCATGAACAGCAGAAGCCTCCCCTAAATCAAGATATAAACTAGTCTTCACAGGAGACTGTCTGAGGGATTCCTCTCAGTTTTTCTTCCCCTTCAAAAACTGGGTAAAGAATCAAAGTGATCTGGAAGATATAGCTACTTGGAAGCCAACTTCAAGACGAATGAGATTGGATGGCTGGTAGAATTCCAAACTATAGGAACTCCTCACTGCCTTCCTTCCCCATTTTTGATCCATTCACACTTTTCTACGTATTACATTGTTCTGAAGGCACCAACCTGATCCCTCCCCTACTTTACACACAGACCTTCATGCTCTTGCCAATGCCTAGGTAAATAAGCTAACTCCTGCTTCTGGTATTGAAAGCCCTTCCCACTCTGATTCTCATATACCTTTTCTGCCTCAAAGCATACTATCATTCTTGAAACATTCAACCTTTTAAGACAGGTGAACTACTACTCTCCATTATATCTCATTGTCATCTGGCCCTTTCATATTTCTGAGATTTGATCCCTGTCCCTCTCTGTACCAGGTTTGAAGTATCTTCTCTCATCTTTGAGACCTATTGAAAATCATGAAAACTTTTCTAATTCCCTCAATTGAAAGAGATTTCTTTCATTTGAAATTTCTCCTAGAACTCTATCTGGATTTCTCTTTATTGTGACTTCCATTTCACCCTCCTCCCCTTTGACCCACTATGGCATCTTTTTGCTACTTTGAGCTCCTCTGCTGATGTCCTGAGGGTTTGGTGAAGATATAAATTAATAGATTTGTAGTTTCTGGAGGCTACCTGGCATTCACTAACAAATTTACTTTCTTCTTCACAGTACACCATTACAGGAGTCTTTACCATTCTTAATGTTGTGAAATATGAAAGTCAGGTAAGAAAAATCTTGATTCAAATTGTGTATATGTTTTTGTTCATATGAAATACATACCCAAATTGCTGGAAACATAATTGTTCTCTGTAGCACATCAAATCAAAAATCATGTCTTTCTTATTTACCAATGTGAAATCTTCTCTGCTGCATGATAGTGCCCCATAGAACACAGAATTTGAGAGTAGGAAGGGATTTCCCAGATCATCTTGGCCAACCTATACCCCAGGGATTATCTAGTCATTGATTAAAGATTTCCAAGAAGGCAGGTTTAATAAACACTTAGCATTTGCCTTCAAGAAATCCAATATATGAAAAGAGAGCCCAATGAAAATCTTATAAAAGATAAAACAGGAGAGCATTGATTTCTTTGTGGCCTGTAGCCCAACTTCCATTTCATCAATCCTAGATTATTTTTAGAGCTATTAGGGCTCAAAAGGAATGAGACTGTAGCTGTAATGCATTTAGCACAGTGCCTGACAATACAGTACATACTTAATAAATGTTTATTCCATTTCATTCCAGAGTAATTTTAGACTTTTCGTCAGTCTAAGACTAAATTTTCCTTCAAGATACAAGTCCTGGTATGAGTATATAGGCTCATTTTATGGTGAAAAAAATTGAGGGCAGGGGTAAAGAAGAAGAATTAATCATTCTCTGTGGCAATGAGTAAATACAGTCAATAAATTGGCCTACAAAAGTCAAGCTGTTCCAATAACAGATTTAATGTCCAATTGCTTGGTACTTGTCACATTCCCCCTCAGTTTTCTCATCTCTAAATTGAGGGCAGTGGATTAGATATTCTCTAAGACCCTTACCAGCTTAAACCCCTTGCTCCTATTATTCTTTTTTTTGGCCCAGAGATCAAAGATGCATTAAATATCAATCTACAAAAAAATTATCACAATGTCTACTATTTGCAAGGCACTGTATTCACTGCAGGGGATAGAAAAAAATGGTCCCCCTCTGCCTCTGTCTCTGTGTAGCTACTCACATAGTCTTCCCGAAAGCTTCCAATGCCTACTGTGTTCTTGAATTTTCTCCCCCTCTTAAATACATACATGGATTTTCCACACCTAATCTTAATATTAGGCAGAGACATCCCTGACTCTCCAAGAACCAATCAGAAAGCCTCCATCTGGAAAATTATTATAAAAAAGACCTCAAGTTTTGAAATTAAGCTTATTACTGTTACAAAATATAAAAAAACTGATATAAAAAGCACGGAGCATAGGACCTATTTTGGGTCACCCATATCTGGGTGGGCACAGATATCTGTAAGCCATCTTAAAAACACATATTTGGAATAAAGGATATACCTAGAAAAGTAGAGCAGAGATGAGAGAAGACTTTCAATGATAACAAAGGTTATCTGGGAATGGGAAAAGGAGGAATTTTTCAGGATAGGATAGATATATTGTAGAGCCCTAGTCTTGGAGCCACTTATGCATTCTTATTCCTCTACCTCCATCTTCTTCTAATCTCACCTACTCTATTTCTAGAAATGCTGCTAGGTGGGACAGTAGATAAAGAGCTGGGTCTGGAATCAAATTTGACTTCAGACACTTATTAGCTATACGACCCTGGGAAACTCATTCCATCTGTTTACCTCAGTTTCTTCAACTATAAAATGGGGATAATAATGCCATCTATCTCCCAGCATTATTGTGAGGTTAAGATGAGATAATATTTATAAAGCTATTTATGGTGCATGGCAACATGGTAGGTGTTATATAAATGTTCAGTCCCTTGCCTCTTCTACTTTTCCCAGTAGGTTTCTTTCTATCTCTGCCAAATATCTAAGGTCAGATCTGGGACCAACTCACTGTTATTTTGTAAAGATGGGCTAATTAAGCTGAAATCAAACCCCTAGAATACATGTAAGTGAAAGTATGTAAAAGTTTCTACCCACAGAACTGACAGCAACTCCATCCCAGGCATGTCTGTCCTGTGGCCCAGGTAGAGTTAAGTTTCCTGGATCCCTGCCCCTAAGATTATTCTGTCCAAAAATACTCTTATTGCAGGGGTTCCAGGTGCCCCCAGTGGCTCAGCCTACTGGAGGTGGGGCAATCTCCCAATGTTAGTCTAAGAACTTGGCCTAAATGCACCTGGACTCCGGAGCGGGGGTGGGGGAGAGTTGGGAGCCTGCAGTGGGCCCCTGTGCTGCCTCTCCCAGTGAGCTGAGCCGGAGTCACCTTCCTATCACTGCCATTCTTGGGCAGTGGGACAGTGCTTCAGGAACTCTCCTCTTGCACTGCGAAAGCCCAGCTGCATGAGAAAGAACCAGCAGCTAAGCATCTGCAATTACTCTCTTTCAGGATCACATGAGTCTTTACATGGATGTTCTCAGTGCCATGGTCTCTGCATCTGGGATTGGCGTCCTCTTCTACAGCTTATCTGTCCATCAGTTTCTCCAATGTGTTCGCCCTTCAGCAGGCAGCATATGTATCATGAGTGAAATCCTTCTTCATGTAAGTAATTTTATTCCATATGCTGAAATCTCTTTGATTTATACCATTATTATACTATAGGTGTTGAGTAGTTTTTCAGTCATGTCCAACTCTTTGTGACCCCTTTTAGGGTTTTCTTGGCAGAGATGCTAGGATGGTTTGCCATTTCCTTCTCCGGCTCATTTGACAGATAAGGAAAGTGAGGCAAACAGATTGAAGGGACTTGCTTAAGGTCACACAGTAAGTGTCTGAGGCTGGAATTGGAATCAGGAAGATGATTCCTGATGCCAGGCCTGGGGTAGATGTTCCACACCATAGAATAAAATGTAACTAACCTAACACTCCAGCAATTCAGCATGTGTACTTGGAGGCACTTAGGTAATAACATGGATAATTTACTGTTAGATCAGGAAGACCTGCTTCGGACCGTTAGTAGCTAAGAGAATCACTTTACCTTGATCAGCCTTTGTTTCTTATATCTGCCAATGAGGATAATCATAGCACCTAGCTCATAGGGTGGTGATGAAGCTCAAATGAGATAATATACAATACTGAGATCCTTAAAGTGCCATAGAAATGCTGGTGATTATTCTTGCTGTTCTTTCTTTCTAATCCAATCTAATAAACACTATATGTATATGTGTATATATATATGCATATATATATACATATATATATATACACAAAGACAAAAGAATATCTGCTCTCAAGTTGCTTCTCCTCAACTGGGAGAGACGTGGCCATTTGAGGAGGGAGAGAAATAACAATCCCTTGGGAGAATCAGGAAGGACTTTCCAGAGAAGATGGTCCCTGCAGGGAAGTAAAGGATTTTCGAGGGTAGGGGGTAACAAGAAGCATCCAGGCATGGGAGGCAGCAAAGGTACGAGTTCAGAAAACAGTAGGTGGGCCATTTGGGCCAGAACATAAAAATGAATGAAAGGAAATAATATGAAATTGGGCTGGCAATGTAAGGGGGGAGCTGGGGAGAGGTGGGAAGGGTTGTTCTATCCTCGGGCCATGATGGGGCTCCATAGTGCCCAGAGTGCCAAGCCTGAAGGTAGGCAGACTGTTTCTGAGGCTAAACCTGGCCCCAGACACACACTAGCTGTGTGACTCTGGGCAAGTCACCATCCTTCTTGCCTCAGTTTTCATATCTGCAAAATGAGCTGGAGAAGAGAATGGCAAATCATTGCACTATCTCTGCCAAGAAAGCCCTAGATGGGATCATGGAGAGCTGTTTACAACATTTTATCCTGTATCCATAAATGGAAGCCACCGAAGGTTTTTAACAGGGAAGCACTATCATCACACTGGGGTTTCAGGAAGATGATGAAGGCAGCTTTAGAGAAGATGACGCAGGTTCAGTGAGGGAGCCATTGTAATGGTCCAAAGGAGAGGCAATAAGACAAAATACTCCATGAGGATGAGGGAAGAGCAGGCAATGTATGGGGGAGATGTCATCGGGGAAGATCGAAAGCTAGCTCTACAGCACCTCTAAAATACAGTGTTTTCATAAGCAAAGTGAGGAAGTCAATGAGATGGCCTAGGTTGGCAAGAAAATTTTGAAGTTACTTCTGAGAATAAACACTATAAAGACTGTAATGTAAATGTTGTAGTTTTCAAATGAGTGTTACTTAATGACTAAAGCAGACCTAGATGTTCCTTGACATCAGAGGAGCTCTGGGTAGCAGCCTGCAACTTCAATTCTGGCTTCGTAACCTTGGTCAAACCCCTTTTAAATCTATACGATGAGGACAACAATATCCCCCTGTTCAAATTACAGACACTTAGGAGAAACAAATAAGAGGATGGATGCAAAAGCCCTGTCTGATGAGTCCCTTCCCTTGGTCTCATTTTCCATTTGTAAACTCAGGGACTTGGACTACATGGTGTTAACAACACAACTATGATTGACTTACATCATTACATTCCATCCTCCTGATAAACCCATGTAAAGTAGGTGCTAGTATCCACCTTTTACATATAAGAAAATGAGATATAGAGATGTTCACTGACTTGCCTGGGGTCCTAGAGCAAGAAGTGTCTCAGAATTGGGTGTTCCTAATTCCAAACCTAACATGCATTAATTATGCCATACTTCCTCTAAGATTACTTCTAGCTCCTAAATCTTTGAATCATTCCAATGTTTTACTTACTCAGAGATACCCCAACTCTCCATTCTATCTACTCCCTAAAATGAAATGAAGCTCTCTGGAACGCCAATTGCCACTGACTAAACTTCATGATTCTTCCCATGGATCTTAATTTCTCAGACTTAACTTTTTGGATTGGAAGGTCAGAAACCAAGGCACCTCAGTATCTACTGGGAGATGCCACTTTCCCCCATTCTTACTGCCCCCCAACTGAAAAAAAGTTATAACTTTTCTCCATCAAAAAATGTAGCTATGGGGAGCCATGGTGGCGGAGATCAGACAGGATTCTCTGTAACCTCCTCTAACCTCCCCTCAAACCAACAAAATATGAAGCCTCTAGACTGATTCTGAAGCAAAAAAATCCACAATATCCGGAGAACAACACGATTCTAGAAGAAGATACTCTGGAAGAACCTCAAAACAGGTCTGTTTTAATGGGGCAGGGGGTGGCCTACTGAACCCAGACTGCAGCACAGGGAGACCGGGGCAGGGAGCTGGAGCAGGGAGCTGGAACAGGAGTCAGAACAGGAGTGGGAGCGTTGTGCTTTTCACACACCTGGGAGTCTTCTGTGGGCCTCTTGGAACAATTTGTCCTGATTGTGGGCAGGTGGTTTGGAGGGTCTGCCTTTTGAGGGGGGTAGATTGTGAACCACTGAACCCCTGATGAGCATCGTAACTAGCTGCCATTACACAGCACCTTAAAGCAATCAATCAAACAACAGGTCTGATAAGCACCAGAAATAATTCAATCAGCGGAGCTGCCCAGCCCTGACATAATTCAATCAGCAGAACTGCCCAGTTCCTGAAATAACTCAATCAGCAGAACTGCCCCAGGGCAAATTAAAGCAGCTGTCCCACCTTTGCCCTAAACAGACCTCACACCTTTAAAAAAAAATGAATAAAAAACCAAAAAGAGCTCTCACCATAGACAACTTTTATGGAGAGAGGGAAGAACAGACCTCAAATCCTGAGGCCCCTAAAGGTAAAGCAACTCCAGAAAAAGCCCCAAAGAGAGACATAAATTGGTCTCCATGTCACAAGGCTTTCTTTGAAGATTGCATAAAAAATCTTAAAAGAGAGTTAGAAGAAACATGGGGAAACGAAATGAGATCACTGCAAAATAAAATAGAAAAAATGGAAAAAGAATGCAATGAACAAAAAAATGTAATTGGTCAATTGCAAAAGGAACTAAAAACAGTAACTGAAGAAAATAAGACATTAAAAATTAGAATCGAACAACTGGAAATTAATGACTCATCAAGACTTCAAGAATCAGTTGAACAAAAACAAAAAAATGAAAAGATAGAGAAAAACATGAAATATCTCCTAGGAAAAACAACTGACCTGGAAAATAGATCTAGGAGAGACAATCTAAGGATTATAGGGCTTCCTGAAAGCCATGATGAAAAAAAGAACCTGGACACTATAGTCCAGGAAATCATAAAAGAAAACTGCCCTGATATTTTACACCCAGAAGGCAAAATACTCCTTGAAACAATCCACCGATCACCTCCTGAAAGAAACCCAAAAATTAAGTCCCCCAGAAATATCGTGGCTAAATTCCAGAACTACCATACCAAGGAAAAGATATTACAAGAAGCCAGAAAGAAACAATTTAAATATCGGGGAGCTACAATTAGGATCACACAGGACCTAGCAGCTTCTACTTTGAAGGATCGAAGGGCCTGGAATCAGATATTCCGAAGGGCAAAGGAACTTGGATTACAGCCAAGAATAAGTTACCCAGCTAGAATGAGCATTATCTTCCAGGGAAGAAGATGGTCTTTCAATGATATAGGAGAATTTCACCTATTTCTACTGAAAAGACCAGAACTGAACAAAAAATTTGATCTACAAACACAGAACACAAGAGAAACTTAAAAAGGTAACAAGAAAAAATAACTCTTGAGAACTATATTTATGTTATAGATACTTATAGAATGAGGGTTGATTTTATGAATCGATTATTACATTATGATTATGATATGATTACTGTGATTTTATGATTATTATCATATGATTACTGTGATTTTATGATTATTATATGTTTATTGTGATTTTATGAATCTTATGATATGATAAACTGAAAAAGAAATTAGAGGTAGAAAAGGGATAACACTGGAAGAAGAGGAAAAGGAGGTAAAATAAGGGAAATTACATCACATGTAGAGGCAAAGAAAACCTATAATGATTGAGGGGAGAAAAGGGAGGGGAATGAGAATTGGGTTAATCTCCATCTCATCAGATTTTGCTCAGAAGGAATAATAGACGTACTTATAAGGAAACTGGAGAGAAAGGGGGGAAAAAGGGGGTGGGTGGGGCTCTAAAGGGGAAGGATTGTTTGAGGGAAGTGGTTTTCAAAAGCAAAATAGTAGGGAGGAGGGAAAGGGGATAAGAAAGAGAAAAGCATAAGCTAGGGTAAATAAGATGACAGGAAATACAGAATTAGTTATTTTAACTGTGAATGTGAATGGAATGAACTCTCCCTTAAAGCAGAAGCAGATAGCAGAGTGGATTAAAAACGAGAATCCAACAATATGCTGTATACAAGAAACACATCTAAAACATAGAGATACATACAGGGTGAAGGTAAAAGGCTGGAGCAGAATCTATTATGCTTCAGGTGAACAAAAAAAAAGCAGGGGTAGCAATCCTGATCTCAGACCAAGTAAAAGCAAAGACAGAATTAATTAAAAGAGACAAAGAAGGAAATTATATCTTCCTAAAGGGTACCATAGATGATGAAGCAATATCAATACTAAACATATATGCACCAAGTGGTATAGCATGGAAATTCCTAGAGGAAAGGTTCAGAGAGATGCAAGAAGAAATAGACAGCAAAACTATAATAGTGGGGGATCTCAACCTCCCTCTCTCAGAACTTGATAAATCAAACCACAAAATAAATAAGAAAGAAGTTAAGGAGGTAAACAAAATGTTAGAAAAATTAGGTATTATAGATCTTTGGAGGAAATTAAATGGAGACAGAAAGGAGTTTACTTTTTTCTCAGCAGTCCATGGAACTTTTACAAAAATTGACCATGTGCTAGGACACAAAAACCTCAAAATCAAATGCAGGAAGGCAGAAATAATAAATGCATTTTTTTCAGATCATGACGGAATAAAAATCACATGCAATATAAGGCCAGGAGAAAATAGACCAAAAACCAATTGGAAACTAAATAATTTTATCCTAAAGAATGAATGGGTGAAACAGCAAATTACAGACACAATTACTAATTTCATTCAAGAGAATGACAATAATGAGACCACATACCAAAATTTGTGGGATACAGCCAAAGCGGTAATAAGGGGAAATTTTATATCTCTAGATGCTTATTTGCATAAAATAGAAAAAGAGAAAATCAATGAATTGGGCTTGCAACTAAAAAAGCTAGAGAAAGAACAAATTAAAAACCCCCAATCAAATACCAAACTTGAAATCCTAAAAATAAAAGGAGAGATTAGTAAAATTGAAAGTAAAAAAACTATTGAATTAATAAATAAAACTAAAAGTTGGTTTTATGAAAAAACCAACAAAATAGATAAACCTCTAGTTAATTTAATTAGAAAAAGGAAAGAGGAAAATCAAATTGTTAGTCTCAAAAATGAAAAGGGAGAACTTTCCACCAATGAAGAGGAAATTAGAGCAATAATCAGGAGTTACTTTGCCCAACTGTATGCCAATAAATTTGATAACCTAAGTGAAATGGAGGAATATCTACAAAAATATAGATTGCCCAGATTAACAGAAGAGGAAATAAATTACTTAAATAGTCCCATTTCAGAAAAAGAAATAGAACAAGTCATTAATCAACTCCCTAAGAAAAAATCCCCAGGACCAGATGGATTTACCTGTGAATTCTACCAAACATTTAAAGAACAGTTAACTCCAATATTATATAAACTATTCGAAAAAATAGGAAATGAAGGACTCCTACCAAACTCTTTTTATGATACAGACATGGTACTGATACCTAAACCAGGTAAAACAAAAACAGAGAAAGAAAATTATAGACCAATCTCCTTAATGAATATTGATGCAAAAATCTTAAATAAAATATTAGCAAAGAGATTACAGAAAATCATTCCTAGAATAATACACCATGACCAAGTAGGATTTATACCAGGAATGCAGGGATGGTTCAATATTAGGAAAACTATTAACATAATTGATTATATTAATAACCAAACTAACAAAAACCATATGATAATCTCAATAGATGCAGAAAAAGCATTTGATAAAATCCAACATCCATTCCTATTAAAAACATTAGAGAGTATAGGAATTAATGGACTTTTCCTTAAAATAGTCGGTAGCATCTATTTAAAACCATCAGCTTGCATCATATGTAATGGTGATAAACTGGAAACATTCCCAATAAGATCAGGGGTGAAACAAGGTTGTCCACTATCACCATTACTGTTCAATATTGTATTAGAAATGCTAGCCTTGGCAATAAGACAAGAAAAAGAGATTAAAGGAATTAGAGTAGGTCATGAGGAAACCAAATTATCACTCTTTGCAGATGATATGATGGTCTACTTAGAGAACCCTAGAGAATCAACTAAAAAACTATTAGAATTAATCCACAACTTTAGCAAAGTTGCAGGATACAAAATAAATCCACATAAATCATCAGCATTTTTATACATCACCAACAAAATGCAACAGCAAGAGATACAAAGAGAAATTCCATTCAAAATAACTATCGATAGTATAAAATATTTGGGAATATATCTGCCAAGGGAAAGTCAGGATCTATATGAGCAAAACTACAAAACACTCTCCACACAAATAAAGTCAGATCTAAACAATTGGAAAAACATCAAGTGCTCTTGGATAGGTCGAGCAAATATAATAAAGATGGCAATACTACCTAAACTAATCTATCTATTTAGTGCTATACCAATCAAACTCCCAAGAGATTATTTAACTGAACTAGAAAAAATAACGACAAAATTCATCTGGAAAAACAAAAGGTCAAGAATTTCAAGGGAATTAATGAAAAAAATGCAAATGAGGGTGGCCTAGCTGCACCAGATCTAAAACTATATTATAAAGCAGTGGTCACCAAAACCATTTGGTACTGGATAAGAAATAGAGTAGTAGATCAGTGGAATAGGTTAGGTTCACAGAACAAAATACTCAATGACAATAGTAATCTAGTGTTTGACAAACCCAAAGACCCCAGTTTTGGGGATAAAAACTCACTATTTGACAAAAACTGCTGGGATAATTGGAAAATAGTCTGGAAGAAATTAGGCATTGACCCACACCTAACACCATATACCAAGATAAGGTCAAAATGGATTCATGATCTAGGCATAAAGAATGATATTATAAACAAATTAGAACAATGTAGGATGGTTTACCTCTCAGACCTGTGGAGGGGGAAGGAATTGGTGACCAAAGAAGAACTAGAGGTCATCATTAATCACAAAATAGATAAGTTTGACTATATCAAGTTGAAAAGTTTTTGTACAAACAAAATGAATGCAGACAAGATTAGAAGGGTAGCAGTAAACTGGGAAAATATTTTTACATCCAAAGGTTCTGATAAAGGCCTCATTTCTAAAATATATAGAGAATTGACTCAAATATATAAGAATTCAAGCCATTCTCCAATTGACAAATGGTCAAAAGATATGAACAGACAATTTTCAGACGAAGAAATTGAAACTATTTCTGGTCACATGAAAAGGTGCTCCAAGTCACTATTGATCAGAGAAATGCAAATTAAGGCAACTCTGAGATACCACTACACACCTGTCAGATTGGCTAAAATGACAGGAAATGATAATAATAGCTGTTGGAGGGGATGTGGGAAAACTGGGACACTGATACATTGTTGGTGGAACTGTGAACGGATCCAACCATTCTGGAGAGCAATTTGGAGCTATGCTCAAAGAGTTATCAAACAGTGCATACCCTTTGACCCAGCAGTGTTTCTACTGGGCCTATATCCCAAAGAGATTTTGAAGGAGGGAAAGGGACCCACATGTGCAAAAATGTTTGTGGCAGCCCTTTTTGTAGTGGCAAGAAACTGGAAATTGAAAAGATGCCCATCAATTGGAGAATGGCTGAATAAATTATGGTATATGAATGTTATGGAATATTATTGTTCTGTAAGAAATGACCAACAGGAGGATTTCAGAGAGGATTGGAGAGACTTGCATGAACTGATGCTGAGTGAAATCAGCAGAACCAGGAGAACATTATACACAGCAACAAGACTATATGATGATCAATTTTGATGGACATGGTTCTCTTCAACAATGATGTGATTCAAACCAGTTGTGCTGCGATGAAGATAGTCATATACATCCAGAGAGAGGCCTGTGGGAACTGAGAGTGAACCACAACACAGCATTTTAACGCTTTCTGTGAATATTTCCATGCATTCTGTTTTCCTTCTTAGGTTGTTTTTTTTCTTCTTCTCTTTCTAGATCTGATGTTTCTTGTGCAGTAAGATAACTGTATAGATATGTATACATGTG